>JASAOQ010000271.1:0-15566 GCA_031306065.1 Pseudopyricularia cyperi | reverse complement strand
TCAGATTTTTGGGGAGAACCAGGTTTTTGGGACCCCCTTTCGTAGAAAGGGGGCACACAGAACGCACGTGTGGAGACGCCCCCAGGTAATTAATTACCTTTTCTCTTTTATTTTTGTGATTCGAGCTTGCTGCCGTTTTCAACCATGGTACCCTGCGGACAGGTCCCGGCACGTTACATTGTAGGATTCTGCTCACTCCCCAACAGTTCGAAAAAGAAAAGCAACCGCTTACATAGTACTATGTACTAAAAAGAAAAACTTGTTTTGAGAATACAACTGTGCAAATCTCATGCAGGCTCAAGACATATCAAATAGTGAGATGTGTGCAACACTGATCGGCTGCGGGGGGTATCTTTTGTCGTTCCACCGCGATGGTGTGCTCGCGCCATACTCCGTTTCGGCGCGCTGGTAGCATGGTATGAACGCTTCTGGCACCGAGTCGATGACCGACTGACTATGCTGCCGTAGACAAAGGGGGTGAGAATCGGGTTTCTTGGTTGCTCCGGAAGGGACTCCATTGGTTTGGTCCCATTGAATCGAAGTCTTCCCGTTGCGGTAATGACCTTGCGGTAATGACCAGCAGAACAACCAAACTGAGTTTGCATCAAGGTCTCGGAGGATCTGATAAAAGCTCTGTACTGGGCCAGCACACATACAGTCGACAGGGGTGCGGAAGCCAGCGGTTTAGCACTTGGCTGTCGTCCACAAAGCGCCCGTGCAAAATTTGCCCAGGACTCCCGAGATGTTCTCGAAGCCGCAGTCTCTCAATTCCAAGGAGCTCCATGCTGCATGCGCGAGCGGCCCCATATATCATAGCAAGGTGGCCGGTGCCACACCTTGTTTTTACGACTTGACAACCTGCTTGCTTGGAACTCTCAACTTCTAGCCTTGGGCGGGGTTCGCAGCGTTGTCCTACCGGGTTGCATGGGCACAAGACCAGAGAAAAAGACGGAAAAAAGATGACTCCATTCTGCGGTTGACCTGACCATCCAAAAAAAGATCATGGCTCTTTGCACATCTTACCGCCGTGCGTGCAGACGACCACTCGGGCACTAGCCTGGCGGTTGGAGGCCGTTGTCGCAACTTTTTCTCAGCTCGGCCTGCCGGTTTGCCGAGACTTTGGGCGCTGGCCCGGGGGTGTATGGAGAGTGGATAAGTTGGCTCATCATTACCACACGATAATCGTTGTGATATGTAAGGTTGTAAAGATAGTGATGATGGACTCTCCTGCAGTGTGTACCTGCCTCATCAGGACGAGAGCGAAGCGGAATCGTCTACATACTGGTAGTAGACTCGTCAGAGAGGTAACCTTATAAACCAGTGGGTAATTTTTGATTCCTTTGGAGGACAGACGGGATGGAGACAGATTAAGCCTTTGTTGCGAGAAACGGACCTTCAGGAGAAGGGATAGAGTCCAAATATGAAAAGAAAAAGAAAAAGACGTGGTTGGGAGGCAGACGACCATAGCATAGTACACAGCTAATGTGACATGGGTAGTGGACTCCGCCGACAAGGAGGCAGACTGTGGAAAGTCGAACCAGGCGGTTAGGATGCACGTGGAGAGGCTTGAGTGGGATGGATTGGCTCCAATGCTGTTGTGCTCCTGTCATTGCAGTGTTAATTAGCCTCCATCTCGGAGATGAGTTTATAGAAGTCAAGTCGTGCAGCGGTCGAGGGTGGGAATGAAGCGGGGGGCGGTATGACGTAGCAAGCGTGTGGAACGGGGCCGAATTGCGGTCCGTGTGCTGATCTTGACCCCCAGCCCAGCAGGGGGGGTGAGTGCGCAACCACGCTTTCGGGCCCGCTTCGGTCAGGTGTGCGTGAGAAACATTGTCCCGTGGTATGCCCTCCACTTTTGAAACGGCAGTATGCTCGTCTCAGTAAGTGAAGCAACTGTAAACGGAGCCTCTGCGGCAAGCTGCTCATGGTACGTACTGGAGGGGTAGGGCCGTTTTCGGGGTTCCGAAGGCGTCATGGACGAAGTGGGCTAGGGCTGGGTTGGATGCCCCGATGAGTTCGATTAAATCCTCTTGATCCAGGGGTCCATATGCAGGGAGGCGACCTTGACGATTTGACTAAGAGACCTCGTAGATACACGCGATGATGTCGCATACAAGTATTTCGTCAACATACCTATCGTTTGATCTTTTTCTCGTTGTCTATAAACACAACAACGGTTTGGCCGAAGGATGGGCAGCACTCGCAATGTGTCATGTAACCGGGTTTTCGCAGATATACTTGGTACCATCTGGAGGGGAGGCTCCTCGGCGGACAATGGGTGGGTGGGGATGCCTCGGGTAGACCTCCATTTGTGGCTCCTTTTTCGAGGATGGCGCACAAAGGACAATGAATAATATAAAAAAAAAAGAAATAAGAAAAAAAGAAGAAGAAAAAGAGTGAGGCCGGCGGGGTAGTGAAATCAATAATCATGACAAAATATCGAGCCCCCCCTATCAGCTACCAAAGTTGTGACGAGTTTTTCGTGATCGGCGGCGTCTGGAAGAGTCCAAATCTGGGCGATTGGGTCAGTGGCTGATATTCCTCATGTCGTAGGGTAATGCACTTAAAAAGGCTCGATCAAACGTGACCAAGACCGCGAGTGAGACGAGGGCGGAAAATACCACCAAATAGGTAGGTAGGTGGGTTAACTGGACAAGCGTTGCTTTTCCAAGGGAGTGAGAAAAAGAGACGAGTAGGCAACTAGACTAGCAGAAAAAAATAGACCCCAAACCTTGAGGGCCTAATATATATTTAGTGGACATTGTTGCGTTGCTGAAGGCTGTCGTTTCGCGTGCTTGGGGGGTTTGGGCCCTTTCCGGAGGATCGGTATGGTCCCTGCATTCATTTTGCAGCACCGTCGGAACCTTGCACCCTCGGTTTTTTCCTGGATGGTGGAGTTCGTAGCGGTTGTCGAGTGTCAAATGGACTATCTTGTAATTATGACACAGAGCCGGTAGACATTAGCCGCCCATAGGATATTTGGTTGTTCAGGTGAATGGCGATCCAGACCGGGTTCTAGAGTAGTAAATGGTTCTAGACTTTATAAAGTACCAGAGCGAGGGCGAGATTTTAACACAGGGTAAATACCTGCTGATTACAGCAAGACTAGACCAATGTTGTCATGATGATATCAGTGGGTGCTAAACGTAGCTAGGAGCAGTAACAGCCTCTCCGTTTAGAGATATTCTATATACAGTATGCTACGTACTATGCACTATGTACTGTGTACTATGTACTATGTACTTACTATGTACTATGTACTTACTATGTACTATGTAATAAAGCTAGTCACGCCTTGCAGTTGCGTGGGGATGAAGTGACGGCGGGGGGATCCAAACTTTAAATATGGCAATATAATTAACGGAGGTTGTAAAAGGAAAGGAGAGCGTTGAGAGGTTTTTATTAATATTAGTAGGTACTTTACCTTGGGTACCTTGACCTGACTTTTAAGAAAAAAGAGCGAGGATACTCGTTGTCGTCCCATGTCTGGTTTTTATCATATTCCCGGTTTTCTGCATGTGCTGGCAGGCATACAGCATGTCTCGACCCTTTTTAAATAGCTGTACCTACGTCGTTGTACTATGGTATAAGCAGTACTTGCTATGGTAAAAAGCGCCCTCGTGGGGTAAGGTACTAAATACTATATCTTTTTATGAGGTCCCCCCTCATGACAAAAATATACATCATGACGCAGTTGTTTGTCAGCACCGTTTTTATTTTTCCGGGCAGGGAAGTCTTTTAGCTAGCACACGCGACTACTCCTACATAGTACTACTCCTGATTAATTACCGGAGTCCCATATGATAGACATTCTGGGCGAATACGTCCGTCTACGTCGTACTGTAAAGGGTGGGAATCTCCATACCGAAGGTCACTGCTACGCTACCTTACGTTTATACCGAGTGCCACTCATCGTCGCGCGCGCGCATGCAATAATAATCATCACAACAAGCACCAGGCTTTGCCGTGAATCAAGCTAATTAAACTAAATGTGATTTTCCCATTCTGCATTCTTAATACTTTTTCTGTGCGCTCGCTCGCTCGCTTACATTGCTAATCAATGCGGATATCCAGTTGTCCAGCTCCGCCGCGGTAATAACCTATATCGCCATCCGAGTCGTCTCCTTCCAAGTGGGTTCAGTTCCTCTTTTTTTTTCTTCTTCTTTCTTCTTTTCGTTGTCACCATTCCATTCTTGGCTCTCTAAAAGTAATTCGGGGGTCCGGACCCCTTCAACCCTTTGGCGGTTCACCGTTTTACGAAGCCGGCTAGGACCGAGAGACTCATGATCGGGGTTAGGTGCCCTTGGTGTATTGATTAGTAGGTACCTTAGTATACGGGTCATACTTCCTCGCGATCCCTTGCCTCTCCTTTCTGTCTATCTAATAGTAAGTAATTACCTACCTTACCTTTAGCTATTGTATTCTCGTCTCCAGATTTTTAACTTGGCCCATCCATACATTCACTATTACTTAGCTACTACCTTACTTACCTACGTACCCCCCATTCGGACTTTGTTTCCCACGCACGCGCCCCCGTCCAGCCGACAAATCCACACGCAACCTCATCTTCCTCTTCCTCCTCCTCCTCCTCCACCACCACCTCCTCGTTTCTTGTATCTACACCACATCCATCCATCTCATCCTAAACCCTGGCCGCTCGCATCTTCCTCCCCCCTTAGTCAGTCTGTACCTTACCATCCATACCAACCCCTAATACCCTATTTTATTATCAGCTCGTCCGACTCTTTACCGTATTCCCACATCGCCTGCCTGCCCACACCCCCCCCCTTCACTAGCTTGCAACCGAACTGCGCACACACCTACTCCCATCTCCTTACTATACTGTTACTCCTGGTCCGGTGCTCGCTGGCCTGCCCCCTTCGCCCCGATCAACCGTCTACCCCCTTCCGACCAATTGCTTCCTTTTCCAATCGGCAAGCTGCTTTCCCGTACCCGACTCGGAACTAGCTTTGTATCATTCACACATCCAACGCGACCTGGGGGCAGAAACAATACGCATACTCCACTGTGCCGTACCTTACCGTACCGTTGCCGTCCGCCGCTGATCCATCCTGACCAGACAGTAAGTAGTTAACTTGAAAGACGTCGTGGGTACTGGGCTTGCGTGCTTTGACTTTCTTTCCTTCCTCAACACTCTTTTGATATTCTCTTGTCAGGCTGGAAGGTGATGGCGCGTGCTTTCGTTCTTTTGAGCCTCTCAAGCTGCTGGACGGTGGCATTGGATGTTTGATGGAGGTCCAAAAAGCAGTGGCTCAAAGTACCTACCTTAAACACATATGATCACCATCACGTTTTCGGGTGAAGATCCGCTCCAACATGCCCCGGATCGGCAAAGAGCATGGAATGCTTCCTTAATTTGCTTGCGTCTGCCAAGGACTTTGCGTCCTTCTGGGAGAGGAGAGGAAGGAAAAGAAGAAAAAGAAAAAAAAAAATCCTCCGTGGGTCGGTGTGAAGGTGCTTTTGAGCCGCTCACCTCCTACCAGTTGCATACCTCTACCCTACCTGTTTTGACTGTTTCCCAGTTCTTGCGTTTTTGCATTGCCTATCCTATCGACATACATCATCATACCGGGCTCCGGTCTTTTGCTATATCCAGCCACCTTGCTCACGCGCGCGCATTTTCTTGACCTGCCCCTCAGATTTCCTTTCCGCCGAGACCTCGTCCCGCACAAACCTACCTACGTTGTACGCCGCAAGCTGCTCAGCCGTGACTAGACTAATTCCTGGGTCGGTTTCTACCCGATTTGCAAGTTGCCCTTTAGACGTATTTGTATACCTATCTTTTCTCTGTCTCTTTTCTCGTGTCTCTTTCTCTCCCCTAGTACGATACTGCGGCGGGTGATCTGCCACGCCAGTGCAGTGCGAATCTTGTCCGAGCAGTCTCTGAGAGGCGTGTTGGCAGCCTAGGCAAGCGAGTGGGCAAGGTACTCTGTGGAGGCTCCTCTGGCTTAGAAAGCAAGCGTGAGCCTGATACTACTGTCTTGCCGACCTGACCTTGCGCAACATATCTTGGTACCCATCTGCCTTATCCCTTTCCCCTCCCCCGCTCCCAGAGACTACCCTCTCGATGTATAACACGACCACTATCACCTCTGTCATCACAAACACCCAAAGCCAAATATGTCTCGAGACCATATCCTTGTCCCTGGAAGTGGGCTCTCTTTATTTTCCCGACTAGGTTGGACTGGCCTCTGCCCCTACCTGCCCTAACACCTATACCTACACTAACATCATCCTTTTCTGTTCATCCCGATACACCTCCCTGCTTTCTTTAGGGTGGAAGATTCAAATTACTAGATTTGACAAAAGAAAACGCCCCCGACACACTCATGGATAACGAACGCCAACCTTCTGACAGATCTCGTCTCGAACAGACCGACTCAGAACAAGAGGACGACGACGACAACATGCCGGACTTTGGGGCCCATGTCGACAGGACAACCTTCGACCAGATCCTGGAGATGGATGAGGATGAGGCCGAGAGGGATTTCAGCAAGCCTTTGGTGCTCGGCTTCTTCGACCAAGCGGAAGAGACGTTTGAAAAGATGGACGAGGCACTGTGAGTCGGAGTCACGCTGGTCTTGTCCCGAGGGCTGTTTTGGCACCTCTGACCATGGCAGACCTGGACAGGAACCTTGACTGACCGGCCCTTTGACTGTCGCAGAGAAGAGAAGGATCTGAAAGAGCTGTCTAGCCTTGGCCACTTTCTCAAGGGTTCATCAGCAACCCTTGGCTTCACAAAGGTCAAGGACAGCTGTCAAGTGATTCAGCAGTACGGGAACAAACTTAAACTAGACGGCACTGCCGAGCCCGACGAGGATGTGTGCTTCGAGAAGATTGAAAAGGCCATCAAGGATCTCAAGGAGGACATGAAGAGCTTGAAGAGGCTGGTCACCGAGTTTTTCGCCGTCGACCCCTAGGCACAATCCATCCAGACCCGGAGAGGCACACCTCGCTGGTTGCCAAAGAGGCCGCTGGCAGATGGCTTACTGCAGACGACATATCCTCCGACGGGGCAGCATTAGAAACGAGGGCTGTTCGGGGGGAGCCTGGCGTCAAGCATCAGAGCCGGATTGCCTCGGAGTAAGGCAGATGGCCAAGAGAAGAGGCAGGGGAGAGGCAGGAGCAGAGACTGGAGAGATCGGGGAGACGAGGGAGACTCGTAAATAGCATGTTCAGGGACCCGAGAATCCCACCAGTACAGTTGTTGCAAATCAGCGTCATTCGTTTATGCTCTAGTCGCCGGTTGGTGCTTTCTGTAGGGTAAATGATCAAAATCAAGCAGGCCTATCCGCCCGTGCCCCGACGGCATTGCTAAGGCCAAGGAATATTTGCTGATGGCAGTTTGTCGTTGATAAGTCCTGTCCAATCAGTTTTGCACCGTTGTTGATAGTCGGTCGGCCCCTGGTCTGCACCGCGCTGCAGTAGCTCGCAAAGACGGACAAGGGTCCCTCCATCTCCTTCCCGGGATGCCCGCCTTGCCGATGCTACCCCTCCAAGCTCCGGATCGCGGACCTCGAGCTCCAAAAATTTCACTTTGCGGCCTGTCACATCAAGTACCACATCAGCTTTGGGTTTTCGAGAAAAAAAGAACGTGAGTAAGTAGCAAGCACCATACAGACCAAGCTAAACGATTCCAAGTAGTAAGCCTGATCCCCCGACTCAATTCCACAGACAAGACGAGCCAGCAAACTTCATCACCGAGAACCCCCACCTTCCGCCAGGGCCGGCGCATCGCGCGCGGGCTAGCTCAAAAAGCGTCCAGGGTCGACCAGACCGACCGTGTTGCCCAGCATGCGCAACCTGCGAAATATCCGATACGATGCCTGCGAGACGGACCAGGCCGTCACGGCGACGTGCTGGGACGCCGCCAGCGACGAGATGCTGGTGACGTTTGGGCCCGCCGGGTCCGACTCTAATATTACCCTGGCGAGAATCACCAGTGAAGCCGGGTCGGCGCGCCTGTAAGTCGTACTTCTTTCTGACCGGGCCTGGTGCCTGACAGACCGCAGAATTAGCCTTATTTCCATTGCTTGCACATACATTCCAAATGCTTGGGACGGACTGACTGACTGACAAGTCCTTGCTTCATGTAAGCATCCCCGCTACGATCGCGTCGTGGGACGCACCGAGCTCGCACCCCGAACTGCCGTTCGACCGCATAGTCAGCCTCCATCACTTCAGCGACAGCGCCACGACGTGTCTGGTCCTGGCTGGCGGCGACGTCGTCACCGTGCAGCAGCAGGGACAATACGGGGCCGAACCCGAGACCGCCGCCGCCGCCCACATCGAGATCGCGGGCTCCATCGACACTGGCATTGCCGCGGCGCGCTGGTCCTATGACGACGAGCTGCTCGTGCTCGTCACAAGGGCCGACACGGTAGTCTTCATGAGCCGCTCCCTCGACCCCGTCGCCGAGGTCGCCATGACGGCCGACGACCTGGCCGCGTCCAGGCACGTCTCGGTCGGCTGGGGCAAGAAGGAGACGCAGTTCCAGGGCCGGGGCGCCAAGGCTGCCGCCGCGGCGCTGAGGGACCCGACAATACCGGAGAGTGTCGACCGGGGCCTCCCTAGTGCGCTGGACGACGGCGGGATCACGGTCAGCTGGCGCGAGGACGGGGCCTTTGTCGCTGTCAACAGCGTGCAGGCTGGCTCGCGGAGGGTCGTCAGGGTCTACACGCGGGAGGGGGCTCTCGACAGCGCCAGTGAGCCCGTCGACGGGCTTGAGGCCTGTCTGAGCTGGAGGCCATCGGGGAATCTGATTGCGGGGGTACAGCGGCTCGCCGATCGGGTCGACGTCGTTTTCTTTGAGAGGAACGGGCTGAGGCACGGCCAGTTCACGCTGCGGCTCCCCCCGCACCTGTCGAGCACCGACGTACCCATAAACCTCGAGTGGAATCCCGACTCGACCGTCCTGGCGGTGGTGTTTGGCGACACTGTGCAGCTGTGGACCATGGGCAACTATCACTGGTATCTGAAGCAGGAGATTAGGCGTGGCTCGTTGTTATCACAGGTGGCATGGCACCCTGAGAAACCACTATGGCTCGGGTTGGCTGCCGAGAGTAAGTCGAATGCATTTTCCTGGAAACTTGATCACGTCCTTTTTGCATGTTTCCTCAAGGTTCCGAGCTGATATAGGATCATAGAGTCGGCGGCACAAACCGAATGGATCTTCCACACCTCGAGGGGCTCCCTCATCCCGCCCAGCGACTACGGCGCAGTGGCAGTTATAGACGGCAACAACGTCAAGATAACGCCGTTCCGCACCACCAACATACCGCCACCCATGGCCATGTTCGAACTTCAGACCGCGACGACTGTCGTCGACGTCGGTTTTACGCCGGAAAACTCGCACATGGCAGTGCTGTACCAGACCGGCGTGGACGTGTACGAATGGCAGACCAAGGCCGGGAGATCGCTGGCTCCGAAGCGAGCAGCCCAGGTGCCAATAGGAGACGTCATTTTACCGATACAAGTGGCCATCTCCAAACCTGATGAGGTCGTCGTCCTG
The DNA here is from genome assembly GCA_031306065.1 of Pseudopyricularia cyperi. Taxonomy (NCBI): domain Eukaryota; kingdom Fungi; phylum Ascomycota; class Sordariomycetes; order Magnaporthales; family Pyriculariaceae; genus Pseudopyricularia; species Pseudopyricularia cyperi. The sequence continues at coordinate 6,034 of JASAOQ010000271.1, read as the reverse complement.
GGCATCAAAGACGGCAACCCGCATCTAATCGCTTACAACCTGGCATCCGAGACGCCAGAGCTGACGTCTGAGCTCGAAGCCCATGGCCTCTCCGGTTTTGTGTTCTCCGGTGCCGCATCCCTGTCGCCATGGTCACAAGATTGTTCAGGGAAGCTCCTCCAGCCCTTCGCACCGTCCTTAAACGTGCTGTCAGTCAAAATTTCCACCCATCTGCCCTGGGCTGAAGTGCTGTTTCGTGAAGACGTCCCGATGGCCATAGGCATGTCGAGAGGCGGGCAGCTCTATGCCAACTCTCGCCTGCTCGCCAAGAACTGCACTTCGTTCGTTGTGACAGGCGACCACTTGATATTCACAACGACGAACCACTTTCTCAAGCTGGTGCACCTGGCAGCGGCCGAAGAGCTCGAGGTGCCGGCCGATGACCCGGAGGTGGATGAGAGGTGCCGGAGCATCGAGAGGGGCGCCAGGCTCGTCACGGCGATACCCAGCAACATGAACGTGGTCCTCCAGATGCCGAGGGGAAACCTCGAGACCATCTTTCCGCGGGCCATGGTGGTTGCGGGGATCCGGCACCTCATCGGCGAAAAGAACTACGCGAGGGCGTTCTCCTACTGTCGCACGCAAAGGGTCGACATGAACATACTATACGACCACAACCCGGAGCAGTTTCTCGAGAACGTGGGCTTGTTCCTCAACCAGTTGCGAGACACGAGCTACATCGACCTATTCCTCTCGTCCCTTAGGTATGAACCTCCCATCTCTAGTCATCTGCCTCCTTGGGCCTGAGCTGATTATCCATTTGCCATCATAGGGAGGAAGACGTCACACAAACGATGTACAAGGATACAAAGAAGCCGAAATCTGCCTGGGCTCCAACTTTCGCATCTCACCCTTCTCAAAATCACATAACAGTTCAACCAATGCCAGGTCTGAGCTCATCCAAGGTCAACACCGTTTGCAATGCCGTGCTTAGACCATTAGAGGCAAACAGCTCGGCAAGCCTGCAAAACATAATAACCGCCCACGTGTGCAAGAGCCCACCTGCACTGAGTGACGGGCTATCAGTAATTGCGGGGCTCATGAAGGACAACGAGTCTCTGGCAGAGAAGGCAGTTGAGCACATATGCTTCCTGGTCGACGTCAACAGGCTATACGATCACGCACTCGGCCTCTATAACCTGGAGCTGGCACTGCTTGTAGCCCAGCAGTCACAGCGCGACCCTCGCGAGTACCTGCCGTTTGTGCAGAGCCTCCACCAGCTGTCGCCGCTCCGCTGCCGGTTCGCCATTGACGACCACCTCGGAAATAGGGACAAGGCCCTCGGGCACCTCAAAGCCGACAACGACTTTGATGCCGCAAGGGACTACACCGTCAAGCACGAGCTGTACCAGGCCGCCCTGGCTCTGTTTAGGTACGAGCCCGAGCACTCCCGGGCTCTCATGGCGCTGTATGCGCAGCACCTCGAGTCCAGCTCCAAGAACCGTGAGGCCGGTCTCGCGTACGAGACACTGGGCCGCTACACCGAGGCGGCGGCTTGCTACCGTGCGGCCGGCCCGTCCTGCTGGCGCGAGTGTCTGGCGGCGGCGCAGAAGCAGCAGCCGGCGCCCACGAGGGAGGTCCTCGCCGAGCTGGCGACGGCCCTGGCCGACGCCCTGAGCGAGGCAAAGGACTACGCCGAGGCGGCGGCCATCCACCGCGACCATCTCGACGACGCGGCCACGTCGATCCAGCTCCTGTGCAAGGGCGGCCTCTTCGCGGACGCGCTGCTAATGGCCGCGACGGGCAACAGACCCGTGCTGGACAACGAGGTGGACACGGGCCTCACCGAGGCCTTCGCCTCGTCGACGGAGCTCCTGGCTGACTGCAAGGCGCAGCTCAAGGCCCAGGTCCCTCGGATCCTCGAGCTCAGACGCAAGGCGGCCGAGGACCCCTTGGGCTTCTACGAAGGGGAGCGCGCCGGCGGAGCTGGCGGCGGTGACGTGCCCGACGACATCTCCGTGGCGGTCAGCTCGCGGCTCAGCACGAGCGCGAGCCTGTTCACGCGCTACACGGGCAAGGATGGCAGCGTCGGCACGGTCGGGACGGGCGTCAGCCGGGCGACGCACAAGAACCGCAAGCGCGAGGAGAAGAAGCGCGCCCGCGGTCGCAAGGGCACCGTCTACGAGGAGGAGTACCTCGTCAACAGCACGCGGCGGCTCGTGGAGCGCGTGGCCACCATCGGCGGCGAGGTCGAGGCGCTCGTCGCGGCGCTCTTTCGGCGCGGCATGCTCGAGCGGGCCAGGGCCGTCGAGGCGCTGCTCGCCGAGGTGGTGGATGGTTGTCGGCTTGCCGTGCTGCAGATCTGGACTTCTGGCGGCACTGGCGACTCTAGGGTTGAGGACGGGCAGCAGCACCAGCAGCAGCAGAATGGAGTCGCGGCGGCGGCGGCGACTGGTGGTGATGCCGTGCTTGAAGCTGCACTGGAGGCTAGAGTGGCTAAGCAGGAGCCGCCTGCACTGCCAAAGTTTCAAAGACTGTCACTGTTGGGGTAGCCTGCAGTCCCAAAAAGATAACAATAAAAAAAAAGGACATGAAGCAAAGCCAATAACCATATGCCTTACACTTAGTGTTGGTGCGTATATGTGATATTTTCGATTTTGTGTAGTAGTTTAACATGGGGCCTTTTTGGGTGGAACAGCATCTAATTGTAGTGTACAAAACTTTTGGAACAAATTCATGAGACAGAATGGGCTCTTCCTTCCCACAAAAAGGCCTACGCCTCGACCGGACTGTCCTCGACAGCCTCGGTCGCAACCGGCGCCTCCTTGGATATACCAAGACCGCGGTTCCGGGCCATAATCTCGCCAATCTTGGCCAGCATCTCGTCTGTGAGCTGGGGAGGGGGCTGTGCGGCCCTGAGCTCCTTCTGCCTCTTGTTGTACTCCTGTATGGGCGTGATCATGGTCTCGACCATCCTGGACCGGGCCTTCTTTGCGTCGATCTCGGCCTGCTTCTGGGCGATGTACTCCTCGGTGTGCCTGGTGCGGAACTTTGAGTACTTGTTGCGGAGCTCGTCGAGGACCGAGTGCGGCATCGGCGGCGTCGTCAGGGTCGGGACCCAGGTCTTGGCCTCGACGTCAATGCGGAGCGTGTCGCAGACCTCGTCCTTGTGCTCGACGGGCGGGTTCTTGGGCCAGGGGATCTTGAGGTTGAGCCCCGGCACCATGCGGTACCAGGAGCTGCGGCGCGTGGGGCGGTCGTGGTAGAAGCCGCCCGAGACGAGCTCCTTGATGATGACGTCCCTGATCTCGCCCGTCTTGGGGTCCGGTATCGGGTGGACGAGGCGGACGGCGGAGACAGGGAAGGCGGAGGGCATGTTTATGACCTGTTGGCCCGAGGCCAGATGCTCCATGAAGGTCGGGAGGCGGATGTTGACCTGCGTGTGATTGGTTGGTTGTTCTTGTTAGGAGGCTGTAAAGAAAAAAATAAAATAAAAATAAAGACGACAAGAACGAGGCAAGCTTAATCAAGTGCGGAGATTCGTCTAGCTTGGGCCTTCAGGTAGTTTGAAAAAGGCACTTGGCGCGGGCACAACTCACATGTCCAACTTTGTCAAGTTGCAGGACACCCCTATCCTTGAAGATCTCGGTCACGGTCGAGATCTGGCCCTTGAAAGGCCCCTCGACGACGACGACGCGGTCGCCCACGGCCAGGTTGGGGAACTTGCTGCCGCCGCACCATGCCCAGCGCTCCTCGAGCTGCCACTTGTTCGGCACGAACTCGAGCGTGGCCACCTCCTTCTCGATGGCGCCGTGGACGAGCGGTGCGAACCCGGGGGTCCTCCTGCGCTTCATGTCGTTGACGAGCATCTTCTTGACCTCGGGTATCGAGGTGCGGGCGACGTCGCGCCGGGGTGCGAGGGGACCCTTCTCCCAGTCCTCGCGGCGCGCCACGCGGGCCTGGTGCAGGCGGTGCACGACGCTGTCCCGGAGCTCGCGGCGCGGGTACATGGGCTGCTTGTCCTTGGCCACGGTCTTGACCATGCGGCGGACGACCTGGCGTTCGGCCATGGCGGTCCGCTTGGTCAGCATCTCGACGGCCTCCATTGTCGCCATGGTTATATGTATGTATCTTTTTTCGTTTGTTTCTCGGCCCTGCTTCGTTGCCCCTACGGGTCTCCTCCCCGTTTTACTCCCTCCTCGGGAGCTCTGCTCGCCGCCTTTGGGTTTTTTTCGGGGCTGCTTGCTGGAGGAGCCGGTCAGGTCGGATAGTTCGATCTATTCCGAGCCCGAGGAATCTAATGTCGGGGTAGCCTGCGCGCTTTGCAGCTCTTGAGAACTTCCGACTACGCGTGCCGCTTGCTTGGTAAACGCTCTGTATCTGCGATGCAGCCGAATTTCTCTGCACCGAACGATCTCCACTTCTAAGACCAGAGCAGGGGTCTTTAAAGCACTGGCGTCAAGGCCTGTGAGTGGACAATTCGTCTATATAATAGTGGACCCAGTCATGTGCAATGCCGGCTGTTGAGCACGTGACCTTCAGATGATGAGGTTGAAGCTTTGGGTTCGGGGGTCGCATGTGCTGCACTGCACAAAGCCGGCTGGCTTTACGAGGTGGAATACGATGGCTGCTTGCTTTCAATGTACGTGGCTAAAGTATCTCGAGTTGGCAGGACTTGACTCATGGTATATGTAACACCTAGGGCTGGCTTGTTCACTGATATGATGTACGCCACAAAAAGAACATCGTAGATATCTAACGTAGGCTCACTTTAACCGGATGATGGCGTCGATGTCATAGCTTGGCGTGAATGTTTGTTTGATAGCTGCTGCCCTTGACGGTGACAATTTGACAGCTCGGAGCGCCCCCATCGGACGGACTCAGACGTGACTGTGTCACTTGGACGACGGTCAGTCACCGAGGTACAATAAGTACTTTGTGTATGCTTCTTGGTATTTTCTCTCTTCTTCAACACAGAAGATCCATCCATGCGAAAGATGGCTTTCGAAAACAAAAGTCCTAGGCTTCAGTTGGGCGTGGCACTCAACCCCTAGCGCCCGCTTAGCCAAGGTGCATGCATTACGGCATAGGACTTGTTTTCAGGTGCCAGTCGGGCTGGGGAGCTGGGGCAATGCTGGGAGCATCGACATGTTCCGGTATCAATTATCTGAGCCAGACCTCCCACTTGCCCGTAATCGCTGGTAGGCGAGATGGGCTCGTATTGTCAAGTCATATCCCTGTCGGCAAAACCGTCTTTATGGACTTTCCTCCCGTTGGTGCCTGGGTATCGAACGAGCTGCTCCCGTCTGTCAGTGTGAGCGAGCAAAGGCGCATACACAGTGGCGGTGTAAAAGTTAATGGAGATTACTTTGTACATATCGAGACCTGTAGTATTGTGTTATTGTCATGATGGCATGCAAACGGGCAGTACAGCAGGACAGGACAGGACAGGACAGGTAAAGCAGACAGCCTCGGATGGATGTCGACCGATAAGCCAGCCCCCCAACAAGGAATTTTATTTTATTCATACAGTCACAAAAAGTTGGTTTTTAATTCAAATTGGACGTCCCATTTGACTGTTTGTCCGGTCCGTCGTATGGGTCTCAGGTAAATTGCAAAGGTGACATGGCCTGGCTTTACATACAGTACGTATTGTAGGCGATCTACTGACGATGTATCTGTTTGCATAGCATCACCAGGCTTTGCTTTGAGCTTTGTCTGGACATGATGCTGGAAAAAGCCCCCACCCCCACTGGTCTTTTGACCAATTGGAGAGCGCAGCCGCCCTGGGCCCCAGTCACAGTACCCGGTCCCGGTCCCGGTCCGGGCTGCCTCAGAAGGACAGAGTGAGTGAGTGAGTGCAGTGCAGCCAGCGTACTGGTACAGTACACTACCTTTTGGGGGGCTATGTACGCTGTAATTAATGAGCACAGCACTGGAGTGAGTTCACTGCCCGTCTCCCAGCCAGCCGTCTAGGTACCTAGCCAGCCAGAAGTCGGTACCCCAGCCCCATATCATCAGCCATCGCCCCCCCCCCCGTCAGACGGAGGCAGCC
>JASAOQ010000270.1:0-16311 GCA_031306065.1 Pseudopyricularia cyperi | reverse complement strand
AAATAAAAAAAAAAAAAAAAAAAAAAAAAAAAAAAAAAAAAAAACAGAATTAAAAAAGTAAACGCCAGAGTAAGCTACCGCGGCAATACGCTCCAGGACACCTAGTCCCTGTCCTGCTCATCCTCTTCCCCGCCCCTCTCAGCCCTCGTCTCAGAGGGCTCCCTCTCCTTGAGCTTCGACGTCAGCGCACTAAGCTTGTTCTTGAACCTGAAACCCCCGGCCAGCCCCGACCGCCGCCTCTCCGACTTGTCGCTCGAGTCGCTCGACCCAGTATTGGACGCCAAAGTTCCCGGCCGCAGGAGCCTGGCGGGATCGCTCGAGCCCGCCGCCCAAGAGTCCTCCCCGTTAGGTTTTGCTCCTTCTACTCCTCCTCCTCCTCCTCCCGGGGCCGACCCGTCCTTGGGCGTCGGCGGTGTCATCATCAAAAACGTCGGCACGCTGCTGCCCGTGGTGGCAACGGCGAGGTTGCTGCGGCCAGACCTAGCAGACGTCACGCTCGAACTTCGACTCGGGCCCTTGAACGCGCGGAACGACGACTCGGAGCTCTGCATAGACTGCGGCCGCGACTGCGAGTCCCCGCCGGGCGAGTTGCCAAACAGCGACGACGAGTCGCTGTCATCCCTGTCCCGCGCCTCCGACACTGCCGCCGGCGACGCCAGGAGGGCCGAGCTCGTAGCGAGCGCCCGCACCTGGGCCGGCTGTCCTTCGCTTCGCCGGTGGCGCGTGAACTTGTTGCCGATGATGGCCCCCGTGTGGGAGATCAATGCCTTGATGACCCGGCTCTTGAGTGCCAGCGCGAGGTCGAGGTTCGACCACGTCTTGTTGCGGTACTCGATGGCCGGCAGACGAAAGACAAAGTCGTGCACGTCTTCGATGTTACGCTTGCCCATCCCCTTGTAGCTGAGACAGAGCACCACCGATGACATCTTGATGTGCGCAAACGTCATGTAGTTGCTCGCGCGCGTCATCATCTTTGTGAGATCGTCAGACGGCTTGTCGCCCTTGTCGTCGCCCGCGTTCGGCTTCCCGCGCAGCGCGAACCGCGACGACTTCTTCGACTCGCTGTTGATGGACTCCTTGGCCGTCGAGAAGCCCGTCGACGACCTGACAATACCTGGACGACCCAGGGATTCGGCCGACGCCTTCTTGGCCAGTGTGCGCGTCGTGGCCCCCGTGGCGGACGAGCGGAAGAGCCTGAACGTGTGGCCCGTCTCGGCCGAGTGCGTGCTAAGCGCCTTGGACTTGGGCGGCGACGACGACGACGTCTTGGTCCCTGAGTTGAGCGTGGGCTGCAGCCGCAGCTCCAGGGAGCCGGGTCGAGTGCTAAAGGCCGACGAATCCTTGTCTCCCAGACGGCCGGTCGAGCCACTCAGCGAGTCATCTTCCGCATCCCTATCCGCTCCATCTTTGCTCAAATCGCTCTTGACACTAGGGTCATCCTTGGGGAATATGTACTCAAAAAGCTTGACCCCGACCTCCTGCTCAAGCTGAACCTTGACGGGGGACACGTTGAATTCAAAGTGCTCCATGACGGGAATACCAGCGATGGCTTCCAGCATGTTCCAATGCACCTTGATCATGGGCTGGCTGGTGTCGGCGGGGCTGCGCTCGTCGGCGTAGGGAGCTATCAGTTCGCCATATGTGGCCCTGTTCATAAGGTTGAGGCCCACGACCTTACCAACCTGCACTGAATTGACGTGCGAGCCATCCGAGTTGTCCGTCCGGTCATACTCCAGCTCTTTCAGCTGCAGCTCTGCCATCGGCTGGTTGTCGTTTTGCAGCAGAAGCCAGACGACCTCCTTGACCGAGATGCTCCACTTGAGCAGCGCGTTATTCTGGCTTGTCGTGTCGTACTTGCTCTGGGCGGTGGTGATAGCCTTCATCGTGAAGAAGAGCTCGTCTTCGGCAGTCGCGAGGTCCCTCTCGAGCGTGATCCTGTCTTTCCAGCTCTTCTTGTCGAGGTACTTGGAGTGCACCTGGAAGTGCGTCTTGATATCCTGCATCTGCCGGATGCGCTCCTGAAGCTTAATGACCATCTCGGGGGCTCCGCGCAGATCGCTAAAGTCCGAGGCTAACATGATCTTCTCGAGACGTTCGTTGCGATGCTTCTCCGACGGCTCGCTGTACAGGAGCAGGTCGTTGACAATCTTGTAGATGGCATAGTACTGCGTCGAGTCGCACACCGCAAAGGCTTGAGGGAACTCAACCCACAGGTTATCCATCTGGCTCTCTGCAGGCTCGTAAGACGTTGTGCTGACGTTCTCGTCGCCCGTCGTGTTGACCTCGTCGTTGTACTTGAGCCTCAGCGTGTTGTACTTGTCGTAACGCAGCATGGCCGATGTCTTCTGGACAACCCGCTTGAAGCCGAACGGGGCCGTCTGGAAGTCAAACATGACCTCCATGGGGACCCATGGCGGCCACTGAGACCCCGAGGGCGTACCGTAGGCGCTTCCAGAGTAGAGCGACACCATCTGCTGGGCGAACCATTTCTGGCTCGTGACGAAAAACTGCGTGCTGTCCATGTTGACCAGGAAGCGCCGCTGGACGAGCCCACTGACCATGTCGTATATGCGCTCATTGTCCAGCACCTCGACAACCTTGAGCTCCATCCCCTTGGCCGTAATGAGCACCACGTTCTTGGTGTTCTTGTCGCTCAGGAGCTGGATCTGTGGGGCAATGAGCCGCACGTGGTAGCTGTTCTGCGGAGAGAAGTTGTCCGCAATGTTGCCAGCCAGATCCCCGATGGACGGGCCGCCCGTGGGTTCCGCGGACTTGGTGTTGCTGGACTTGTCGTCTGCGTTGACAAATTTCCTGCCCTCCTGCAGGATTTTCTTAATCTTGTCCTCAATGTCCAAGCCGTTTTCCTTGTCCGCGGTAGACGGGTCCGGGGAGCCAGTTACGCCAGAGCGCGCCGGGGTTGAAGAACTGTTCGTGGGCTTCGAGTTCTTTACCTTTGTCTGCTCTTCCACAATGTCCAGAATGAACTTGATCGCAGGACGGGAGAGATAGTAGACGAACCCGCGACGCTGGCTGACCTGGTGGATGTAGCGCAAGATGATGTTTCGGAGAAGGTTATTCCACTTCAACTGCATATTGTGCACCACGAATCTGTTCTTGAAGTCACTGGCGAACTCGGCTCCCGATGGTAGGGAGATCGAGCCGTCGGACAGCGGTATGGATATCGAGGTATCTGACCTCTCGCCCAGCCCTTTGGCGTCCTCGTTCCGCCCCTGGTGTCTCATCTGCTTAAGCATGGCCTCCAGGAACTTTTGCTTCTCCTGGAGAACATTGCTGTGTCTTGTGAGTCTGTCCTGGTCAGCGGCAAGATCGCTATCCTGGTGGTTGCTCTTGATAAGCTTGAGCTCGAGATCGCCAAGGGTCCGGGTGTGCGTCTCGATCTGCTCGTTGATTTGAGAGAGGCGTTTGCGTATCAGCTGCGTCTGCACCCTTCGTGGGTCATCGTCCTGGCTCATGATGCAGAAGTGCGTGGGTTCGTCGCCAAAGGGACTGCTTCTGGATACATCTCCATCAATTACGCCGCCAATGTCTGTTTGTCTAAAGTAGGTGATCCTCGGCGCGAACATCAAGGGGAGGATTTGTGTCTCTGGTGTCCCCTCGGAGCGCACCATAGCGTCGAGCTCGACAAAATCATCCATATCAATCCAGCTAAAGTCATTGTCCGGTATGGTGAAACGCGAGAGGTCGTTGTCGTCGTCGGCGTGATCGAATCCAGGGAGCAGGCTGCCCTTGGTCGAGTCTTCGGCAGCAGCGCGTATGTTGGCCGACACGGCCCGGATGTCAGCAGAGGCCAGGTCCAACTGGCCGGCATGTATCTTCATGCCTGTCGTCCTCGACTGCTCTGCCTTGTTTGCCCTGCCTTGGGTGTTGAATTCCTCCCTTCTCTGATGCAGGTCGAGCATGAAGCTGTCGAAACGGACCTTGATTCCGGTCGCCTGCATCGCGTCCTCGGAGGGATCCTCCGCATCCTTGTGCCTGTAGATGTGGCTCAGGAAGAGCGGGGCAAGAAGTAGGTTGTACTTGATGGTGGCCAAATGCCGGCCAAACTTCTTGCTGTTCTTCTCACGTCCTGGCCACAAGGCACCCTGCCGAATGGGCAAGGACATTGGCCCGCCAAAAAGGGACCACCACGCAAAGAAGTGGGTGAAGAAGCGGGGCGTCAAGTGGACGGTGTTGTAGCTGCGCGATGGCTCCGGGTTCGAGGTTGTCCATTCCCGATCTGCCGGTGCACAAATGGCGATCGACAGGTGGATGTGGTTGCTTCGGAAACCGCGGAACGCATCGTAAGGCTTGTCGTCCAACGACACGGCGTTTTGCGGCGTCTTCAGGAGTACCTCGTAGTGAGGTTTGAAGTCAAAGTTGCGCTTGCCGTTTTCGATGGCTCGCTCAAAGACTAAGCCGGCGCGCCACTGGACCCTTCCGGACAACTTCATGATGACCTTTTGGAAAGCTGCTCCGGGCTTGGCGTCCTCGGTCGACACGCCAGTGGGATCGCCGCTGCGACGCTCTGCCTCTCGAACGAAGTGGCTGTAGTCGGGCACGGCCAGAACATACTCGCCGCTGTCGACCGTCATGAAACGCTTGGGGTCATCGACCTCGTGGATGTTCCATCGGACGTCATTGCGCCAGCACATGAGGAATCCGGCACCGGCGCCAGTGACCTGGTACGGGTCTCGAGTCCCCTTGAGAGCAAGATGGACGTCGCCATCCCCTTTCCAGGCCACGCGGACGCGCGAGTGTAGGTTGAGCCTTATCTTGTCCCAGAAACCGACGCGCTCTGACGGGTCCAGCTGAGGCTTCGTGAAGGACTCGATGGCCATCATCATGTCTTGGACCGCCGGCTGGTAGCACGGTCCCCATGTGAATCTCGTCGGCAGGGCCGTGTTGATGTCGACGCGGATGTCCGAGTATGACTTGACTGGACCAACGGTCCTGCGCACGTCAATTGCAAACGCCTCTTCGCCATCGTTACACCCGGGGGTTGCAGTCCTCTCTGGCACTATCTCCACTCTGATCCTCCGCGTGGATTCGGCGCCATGAAACTCCTCTGCAATGACAAAGTCGGTCTTTAGCGAGAGGGCCGCGAGCCGGGCAGACTGCCCAGCCTTTAGACTCGGGACATGTAGCAATGGTAACGGATAATCTCGCAAGGACACCTTGGCTTCGCCCATGTCGATCGCTACGCTCATGGGGATAAGTAGCGAGTATTCCATGTCTCGGGGCATTCCCTTGCCCACGTTGTGTAAGAAGTCTGGCAGGTCTCCAAGCGGAAACGACGGTTTGTCGATGGTGACATGAAGATCGTGGATCAGAGTAGACATGAGTGCTGGGCGTTGAGGCACTTCTAGAATGTGCTCGTGGTCGTTCACATCGTCCGGCATATGGTCGGCGCCCCAAAAGAGGCTTCTCAACTGACTCATGCTGTTGCGCGCGGTCTCGAACTGACGATCGATGCGCTTTCTCCAGCTGTGCGCATTGTGCTCGTCGAGCCGCCGCCTCGCCTCGCTAATCGTCACCTGTGCTCTCCCGCTCATAGTCGGGGCTGCGCTGTCAGGATCATAACGTGGTGCTCGGCCCCGCCCCGGACTTTCCGAGCTGGACCGAGGCCGGCCTTCCTCGCTCGGGGTCCTTGCCCATGATGTTCTACCGCGTTTTGGACGGCCCCTAGCCATGAGAGAACGGGCTCGGAACTTGCTCGACTCCTTCCTCGACTCCTCCTCGTGTATCTTCTTGACCTTGACCTGGAATGCTTCTTCACGGGCCAATCTCTGTATTTGCTCTATCCGGCCGGCCCGGTAAATCATGCCGAGCTTCCATTCAAAGGCACCGTCCTCGAGCTCGAACAAGAAAGTCCTGCTACGTATCGAGAGCTTGGGGATTGCTTTGGGCTTCTCGGGTCCCTTTTGAAGAATGTATTCGTTGGTACCTGTCTTGAACCGATGATGAAGCTGCTGGACAGACTTGAAGACGTTGATAATGTTGTCGGTCACCTTGTTGAATATGAGCTCGTGAGGCACCGCAAAGCGAATGGCATCTGCCACCGCGTCGTACAACTTCTCATCCTTGTACCCGCCACCGGCAAGCTTCCTGCGCGACTCACGATAATCTAGGCGTCCGTTCTTGATACTGACAACCCTTGCCCACACCTTCCGCATCCTAGGCGCTTCAGTATACATCCTGATGAGCTTAGAATGGAAGAAAGGCGGCGACCAGCGGTGGCGGCCTGCCTCTAAGCCGTGGACTTGCAGCATGGTTGGAGGGTCAGCCGGCATGTCCGCCTTGATCTGAACCAAAGCAGCCTTTATATCGATAGCCACCAGCTCCTTGGCTGAGTTAGAGGAGCCGAAGCCGCCGTTGTCAAGAGACGTCGGCGGGGCCAAGAAATCGCTGCTTGGAGTCTTGGTTGCATCCCCGTTCCCGTTCTCGTTCCCATTCCCATGTGTACCTGGACGACTGGACCGCACAAAGGCCTTTCGTAACACCATGATGGCAATACCAACGGAGTAGTGACGGTACAGCGAATATTGTACAAGTAGTGTCCGTACGTGCGAATGGATGTGGAAGACAGGTCCCTGGTTGTCGCTGAGAGTCGAGCAAGCAAGCTCGAATCTGGGAATGTTGACAAAAGGCTCGATCTCCCACCTCTCAGAGGCCTCCACAATAAAGGCCTCCAGGCCCTTGACGTTGATGGCAATGCGGCGGCCGTCACCCTCGTTTTGAAACTTCTTCCTGGGTGACAGTGGGACGGTTTTGAGCAAATCTGCGTCGGACATCATGCCCGTGCGGCTGCTGGCGCGGCGGCGTGCCGGTGAGCGTTGCAGCCCGTCTAGTCTTTGCGCTCGATATTCGGCTGACCAAGACTCTAGCTGCAAGGCTACGCCGCGAGTGTGCTTCGATATGTCCTCGTCTAGACCTGCGACCTCTATACTGAAATCGGTCGCGTGGATGTTGAAATGCAAAAGCCACGAGGGCATCGCACGGAGGAAGTTGCGATGTTTTTGACCGTCGGACACCTTCTCCGGTCGGGCGGTGTGTCGCAGGTGCCTTACAATATGGCGAAGACCATCAGCGATTTCCGGCCGAACCATCTTGACTGCAAATGTTTGCAGATTACCGGTAGCCACCACATGAACGTCAGGCGAGGCTCCCAGTTGGATCTTCAGGTCAAACGATTCTGTTTGAAGGATATCGAACCGACTGCCCGATGATGTCTGGTAGTACAGGTGGTGTGTTTGCAACCGCATAGATGTAGCGAGCGAGTAGTGCAGATCTTCGACGGTCGAGTGAAAGGACTCGAGGTCCAGGGAGATGGAGGAGATGGAGGAGATGATCAGGTCAAAATCATCAGGGTCCGCCGACTTCTTGACAGGCGGCAGCGCGATCCTGACGACCGGTTCGTGCATTGTAAACTTGACGTTGGCCTTGGGCAAAAGTCTGGATATAAGTATGTGACGCTGCTGGCTTCCGGATCTTCGTTTCCTGGAACGAGGCCGTACCATGGCGAGGAGTAATGGCAGGTGACGAGGATCCAGGTCGACAGATGGCGACGTGACGATTGAGTTTGCGAATAAAATGTTGGCATTCCTCCGCTCGGCACTCTCGTGCTCAGTGAGTTCGACAGTTTTGGAGGGCAGCGTGGTCCTGATGGTCGTCGTCGCCATCGGTATATAGAGGATACGGTGGGGCGTCGCGTGACCGTCGTCTACGCCGACGGAGATAGACAAGGCCGCAACCAGGGCTTCGTGGGCAATGTCCGTGGAGGGGAAGTACATGCGGTGGGCGGGGGACTTGGGATCCAGACGGTGAAGATCTATTCCAACCTCCTTCATGGAAGCATTGAGCTGCACGGTAGCTCCGGTGGCCTTGGTTGCCTCGAGCTTCTTGGTCAATCCAAGGAAACCAACGGCAAACTGGACCTCCTTGATGCCCCTGAGCAGAGAGCTGACGAACTCCTTGGAGTCAGACACGGTTTGCATGAGCTCTTGGTCTGCACTGCCCGGGACTTGAATTTCCTGCATAATCTCGTCCAGCGAGTCCTCGTCGTCTTCGGGTTCAGAGGCAAAGCTCCTTGCACGAGCTCTGCACCTCTTGAGAAGCTCGGCGCACAGCTGCAAGTCGTCGTACGGCAAGTGGACCCGTCCAAGCTTCAGGGCCACGGTGGCGTCCCGGAGACCGTCGAGGGCCTCGTAGAGGAACCCGTGTATGTTCAGTGTCGCATTGTCCAGGATCTCCATCGACTCCCTCCCTTCGGGGGTAAACAAGACGCTGCGCAGGGTCATGATCCACTCGGCCTGGTTCTTCTCCTGCTGCTTCCGGCCCCGGGCCTGCAGGAAGAAGCGCGCACGATCAACCATCTTACGCCTAGTATCGACGGCGACGGTCAAGCTTCCAAACTGCACATTGCCCACCTCCAAAACGTTTACGCTCGAATTGGTGGCCACTATGTCCACCAAGCGCAGCCAGTTGACGTTTCTGTGCAGTCGTTTTATCCGGTCTTTGAGCTTCATGAGGTGTTTCCAGAGCTCGCTCCTCGGGGGGCCGCCAGTCGTGCGGCGGACGACGCCGGGTTTGGGGCTTCGGGTTCTCGCGCTGCGCGATGGCTTGACCTCTGGGATCCGCACCTGAGCCTGAGCCTGGGCCTGGGCCTGGGCCTGAGCAGCATCGCCTTCTTCCTCGTCCTCACTAGATTCGGCGTCGACAGCCTTGGGTCCCTCAAGCGCCTGTATGTCGACCGTGACCACCAGCTCGCTAACGACGATGCTCAGCCAGGTGGGCTGGGCAAAGGTTGGACGGTGGACGTTGAGGCCGAGACCCCGAACCTCGATCTTGAAGCCATCGCGTGGGGTGTAGGCGAGCCGACGTAGCGAGAAGTATCCAACGCGCTGGACGGAGAGGCCGGTGACGATGCGGATGATGGCGAAGACGACAAAGGTGGACAGATAGAGGAGGACGGCGACACCGAAGACGAAGGTCGGGTTGAGGAGAGCCATGTCTACGGCACGGGATGCGCGGAGCTCGTCGAGGGGGGTCGTCGAGGACCTATTTTCGGCAAGGGACTGGGCAAGGCCCAAGATCAGACGGGTGGCAGTTGGGATTGAAGCATTAGATTTTGATTAGGATGTATACACGCACGCGCCGACTGCGCCCGGGCCAGAGGTGATCCAGACGGGACTGGCTGCCCTTCCTCGGCAGCGCGGCAGAGGGCTCGTTGTCCTCACTGTTGGGTTGGCGCGCAACTGTCCGTCGTCACTGGTGTCTTGGGACCTGGACTGGATCCTTTTGGTTCACTTCGCAGGGCGCAAAGATAAGTGGCACGCCCAGCCGTCACTCACCCCGCAACAACCGAAACAGGCATGCCATTTGCTCAGTGTTAGGCGCGGGAGAGATGTAGTAAAGGTTGAATATATTGTCGAAATGTAATAGAATAATCCTCCGAGGGTTTTTGGTAGCAGATAGGAGCCACGGCAAGGCAAGTGTCAAATAAAGCCCGGCAATCCTTGCTCGGACGAAAGAGGAAACTCGAGGTTTGGTGAGAACCGGGCGGTTTGTTCTGTCCCGGGCCAAGGGGGAAAAAAACAATTTGGGGGGGCGTATGTGTGGGCTGACAAGGATGCAAGGTCAACCAACATCAGTGAATCTACGCGAACAGACGATGATTGCTGATTTTCCGGAGTTATATAGCTAAAGATGAGTTCTGCTGTCTTTTCTTCTTTGTTTTTTTTTTTTCCTCCCCTAGTTCTTTGGGGATTTTTTTGAATTGCATGCACCCTGCGGACCCCCAGACGACGAGCCACTCCCCAGCGCAACTCTACGACGTAAGTCTGTTGCTAACCAATTCCGGTGTACTACGTCGTAGGTACGTATGTAAAGACATATTATGTTCCTTGCTTAGGAACCTTGGGCACTTTTTTGTCTATAGTTGTGCCTTGTGCTAGACTAAAAGTATTAGTTCAAAGCCTAGTCGAACTGTGATCCTGATTACGATTTTATTCAGTATGCCCAAGTACAAAGCTGTTCAGTCTTCAAGGTACAGACTGGATCTAGTCTAGGTTCGCCTTTGCACATAGATACAGTACAGTACGGTGAACAAGAGGCACAAAGGCAAAAAAGCAAACACGATACCCAAGACCTGTCAACTGACCTGACCGACTTTGTCTTGGAAAGCCTGCCTTGATCAATGAAGTGCTGCCACTCAAACCTCAACAAAAAATAAAATAAAAAACATAATGCGTTATCTGGGCTGGGCTTTTCTCCTACATACACTAAAATGGGCAATGGCTTGCTGTCGGGGGGAAAACATTGTGAGCTGTCCGCTTGGCCCCTCATTAATCGAGGAGCAGAGTGGGGCCGGGCTTGCGTGGTAGTCGCAAGCGGCTACTACTATGTACCTTAGGTAAGGTACCTTAGGTAAGCTTCAATGCTCCTCCATGACGCATGGGCAATCTGGGTCTGGGTCTTTCTTGGTCTGGGGTCGGTCGGGGGTTCCCCTAATATTAATGCCCATCAAAAATTGCGCCGCAAACAAAAATGTCGTGCAGCAGGATAATATGATCGGCCCATGGGAATTCCGGGTTTTCGTTCGAGACACGATGCAAAGACATCCACAGATATCCCCCGTCGAGTATTACAGGGAGGACTGTTTGTGGAAAAGAAGGCTGGTGGAAGCTTACCCTTTTCAGTCACCGGCTCAGGTTCCTAGGTCTCGTCTACGCTTACGCTTAGCTTAGGTGACAGCCCGCCTAGACTAGGTAGGTATGTACCTTACTTAGCCCCGGATCGGATTGCTTGGTCAACCCGTGGACAAGGTACTTGCAACTATTCCTAGACGACTTTCCACGGTACTCATTCAGTCTGCGGTATATAATCCTACATCTCGATACTGTACATCAGGCCTTGTTCGCCTCCTCTTTCGACTTTTGCGCCTCCCTCAACGTCGCAATCCTGTCGTCCACCAGTGCAATCTCCGCATCTATCCTCAGCATCTTCTCCCGAATCTTATCCTCGTACTCCTGGTCCGTCAAAGCCTGGAGAGGACTCCATTTGGCACCTAGCCAGTCACGCTTTGACGGTGCCGGGTCCCGCGCAGGCATTGCGTTCGCGATCGCCTGGCCACCCGCCCCGAGCACCATGATGGCCAAGGCCGCGGGAGGGCTGGAGCGAATCCCAGCGGCTGGGAATCCCGTCCAGCTTGTCAGTCATCGGGTAGTGCCCGCCGTGCTTTGCTGTGTTTCGGGGAAACATACCTAGCGTCCCTTGCGCTGTGCCAGCGAGTGCGCCAGCACCTGCGCTGACCAGCACCTTTTCCCTTCCTTGCAGTTCCCGCTCGCGTCCTATGACGGCCGTGATGAGCGATCTCGATCCTTTGATGGTGGTAGAAATGTCAGTAACAAAAGGCATGTCGCTTTGCTCTCCAGAGAGCAACGTGGGCCGGGTAGCAGCACACTAACCATTGAATACAGAGCCAATCGTAAACCAGTAGGCTCCTCCGAGAGCGGCAGACAGCAGGGCCGGGCGGCCTCGGTACACGGCAACGACACTACCAGCGAACGCACCAAAGCATCCTTTGTTCGTTCTAGGTCAGCCGTGAACAGCCCGGGGATCTCTCAGCAAATATGCCTACCTGCCAATGTTCCAATCTTTACGGCCTGGAAGACCTCTTGGGGCAAGAAATCAGTTCTCGTCCGAGGGCCAGCCTGCACGGGTTGCAGCGGTGGCCCATGTGTGGTGGGCGCAGTTTCGGGCATTCTAGTAGGCCACACGACTGATATCGAGTTGGGGGAGGAAGCGGCCGGAAAAGTCAATATATTTTTGTTTGCTCGGTGGTGGAAGATTGCACAGAGTTTCTTTTCCCCTCTATCCCCTGATTTTTTTTTTTTTTTTCAAAATACGTTTTAGTCGTCTGCCTTACCTTGTTTTAGCTGGAGGTTTCAATGAGTAAAGAGAAAAACAAAAGAATAGTTCCAATTCTAGACTAGACACCCCTTTGAAGCGGCGATCTCCAGTGATGGGCCCTGCTTCTATCGCCTTCACAGGGCTTTTTCTTTCGTTTCGTTTGGCGCGGATAATATTGGGTTGGCTGCCCATATGATTCAGTGCAGAGCAGAGATCTCCCTGCGACATCCCGGGAATGGAAACAGAAGAACACCAAAGGCAGCTAATGAGGTACGTACCTTGCTTTAACCTCCACTTTGCACCTAATATCCATGCGCTAACCCTTTTTAGGCTCTTGATGTCCATATCAAACCGCGCTCTGCCCAATCATAATTCAGGGTCTGCCGGGTGGTTCCTTACTTTTTATTCCCAAGTGCCCCAAAAAAAAAGTGCCCGCCCGCCCGCACACTTCAGACTTGAAAACCAGCCAACCTTTGAATTTTTCTCTCCCACTTCCCAAACCTCGCCTCAACCCACCAAAAAGAGGCATTTTATCCCCCCTTCAACACGCTCGATACGCTCCCAGATTGTCAACGAGGCTTCCGGAAATCCGTGCGACCCCAAGTCCACCGCATCCCAGGATTGCGAAGGGCAGAGCCGTCAATCGCCAGCCAGCGAAGAAATTGACGTCAAAAGTATCCCATTAATCAAACTCTCCCCTCCAAGAGAGCGCCGACTCTGCAGCCGGCCCTGTTCCTACGCTCGTCTACGCGCTACGATCTCGACATCGTCGCGCGTGGCATAACCCACCAAACGCAATCATGGGTTCGTGCTTCCACTTGCCTACTCGGTCACCGTCTATAGCGCAACTGCAATCACCTTCACGACCCTGTCGCTAACCCGTGTCTTTGCACAGCTCCCAAAAAGAAAGAGGTCCAGAAGTTTTCCCTTGGGGAGTTCATGACGGAACCTAGTGAGTACTAACACCAATCTTCCCTGTCAACCTAGACATGGGTTCTTCGACGGAAAGACTCGACATGCGCCACCGACATGTACTGACACGTTGATACTGTAGCCTTTGGTGGATCTTGGGCCGATGAGGTCGAGGACACATATGGTACGTTCTTCCTTTGATGACACTCCTGCCCTCTTGCTACTTGCAAATCCACAAGTATCCTTGGTATCCATTGCTAAAACCCCCATTACAGGAACCCAACCGCTTCCCCCATCGGACCGACGTGGTCACTCTAGCTACGGCGGCGGCGGTGGCTATGGCTCCTCGGACAGAAGTATGTCGAAATCACCAAAAATCCGTACTTCGTCTTGCCTCCGGCACATGTGCTGACCACACGTACAGTGCCATATGCTCCCAGGGAGCGCGACTCATTCCCCCAGCGGATCCCCGATAAGCCGCCCTATACCGCTCATTTGGGCAACCTATCATACGACGCCACCAATGAAACCGTCACCGATTTTTTTGCCGCCTGTGAGGTTGTCAGCGTCCGCATTGTAGAGGATCGCGAACAGCAAAGGCCCAAGGGTTTTGGATATGCCGAGTTCGCTACTGCTGCGGGCCTTGAGAAGGCCTTGACCTTTGATGGTGACCAGTTCCAAGGCCGTGTCATCCGTATTCGCATCGCTGACCCTCGTAAGTTCGCCTCGTCCTCCTCGACAGACCAAGGCGCCATCATTTACTGACCCCCGTATCTTAACAGCCAAGAACAACGAGGGCCGTAGCGAGGCCAGAGAACTCGACTGGTCGCAGCCGCGCAAGGGTCCCCTCGCAGATGCGCCTCGCAGCGACCGTCGCGGCCCCAGCGACTTTGGAGAGCGCCGTGAATTTGGAGGAGAGCGCCGCGACTTTGGTGAACGCCGCGAGTTCAACGATCGCCGGCAACCTCGGGAGAACGCGGACGACGGCAAGGTTCGTGACTTTGGCGACTGGTCTCGCAAGGGTCCGCTTTCTCCTCGCCCGGACGCCGCCCCCAACAACTCCTCACGCGAGGGCAGCAGACCCCCCGCCGAAGGCGGACAGTCATTCGATCGCAACGACCGCAGGGGCTCCCCAGCTACTTGGGGCGAGGGTCGCCAGGACGGTTCTCGCCCGCCTCGCCGTGAGTTCGCCGACCGGACCCCTGCTCCTGAGAGAGCCCCTACCGCTGCCGAGAAGGACATGCGGTGGAGGAGCAGCATGCGGCCCGACCAGACAAAGTCGCCCGTTCAGTCACGGAGTGGCAGCGAGGCGCCCCCCTCCCCTGCGCCTGCAGCTGCTGCGCCTGCAGGGCCCGCTGGTCGCCCGAAGCTGAACCTGATCAAGAGGACGATTTCCGAGGCACCCGACGTTACCTCGCCAGCCCTGCCCGCTTCTGATTCCAAGGCCAGTCCTTTTGGTGCCGCTCGCCCTATCGACACCGCTGCCAAGGAGCGCGAGATTGAGGAGAAACGACTCGCTGCGATTCAGGAAAAGAAGGAGGCCGACGAGAAGGCCAAGGAGGAGCGCCGTATTGCCAAGGAGGCCGCCGACAAGCAGGCGGCAGAAGAGGCCGAAGCCAAGGCCACCAAGGAAAAGGAGGATGCAGAGAAGGCAGCAAAGGCGCCAGAGCCGGAGCCTGAGGCCGAGGCTAAGGGTGAGGAGCAGCCGACTGAGGCTGAGACTCCCAACGAGCAGAAGCTTTCAGTACGGACACGCGAGCCGGCTCCGAAATCCAGAGCCAATGAGAGCGGCAACTGGAGGTCTTCGACCAATGAGTCGAGGAGGGGTGCACCCGGTGGCCGTGGCCGTGGAGGCGGTGCTTCGCGAGGTGGCCGCAGCGACGGGCCCAGGCCGTACCGCGCCAACGGGGGCGGGCAGCACTCTCAGCCCGCGACTCCTGTCACGGCTGGACCCGAGACTACCACTGATGAAGACGGCTGGACGACCGTGAAGAAGGTCAAGGGCAATGGTCGTCCTATTGCATCCTAGAAGCATAGACTTTAGGCGTCCACCTGACTTCATCGCCGGTTTTTAACGTGACGACATGGCCCTATTACGAAGCCTGAACGACGTTACGATGCTACCGATTTTACAAGAGTCACACTGTACCATACGAAACACCGTCCTTCCTGGTCAACCGCTTGGGAATTCCGTCGTCCTTCCGCAAGACAGTCAGTGATGCTCAGAATCCCGCTTGGATATTCCTAGCTGCGGCTGTCTTTCTCTTTCTCGAATTGTATGGTCGCGAAACCCCTCGCCTTCCATCTCATCCTATCAGCACGGGAAGGAATGCTTGCTTTTCCTAGCGATTTCCAGCCCAAATGTTTCGACATTGCTCAAAAGTTTATACGATATCTCAAGCCAACGCTATGGTCCAGGCTCCTAAAGCAACACTCTTGCTATTGAAGAGTTTTGTTGCCGATGCCATTGCCTCAGATGACCATCTCTGGCCCCTCTCATCCTGCTTTTCTTAGCCCACGACAGTATATGTCGTCGGGCGTTTATTGCATCCTGCTGCAAGGTGTCCGAATGGTCACGAGCAAGCCTCGGTTTTTTGCTGCCGAAGGCAACTTTCTTTTCTCAAGTCTTTTGTGATTGGAAGTGGAAAGGAGGTTTATTCCTATCTGGCTGGGCGTTTGGTTGTACATGGTCAACGTTTCTATGTTGTTGCTCAGAGTCCCTTTTTTGGCCTTTTCATGTCTTCGTCGTAAAGAGTGAAATCTCCAGGGCTGATATCTTTCCTTTATCCAACTGAAGGGACTTCAGGCAAAGAAGAACAAAAATTCGTGCATGTTTGTGGACTTTTTCTTATCCATGGCATAGGTGTTAAAAATTTGCGGTGGGCATTCGGGTTGGATCGAGATGTCGACAAAGCTCTCTTTTATTCTAATTAGCCTCACCGCTCATTGACAAGGAATATTTTACTGCATCCATGCCAATCCTCCGTACTATCGTGGACAATATTGCCTTGGGTTTGTGTCGAAAAAGCGGCCAGATTGCAAGGTAGCAAGCAAAAAGACCTATATGCTAATCTCCAAAAGTCTCAAGATACCAGTCGGGCTCCCCACACATAAATAGACCACAACACCCCTTTTGTTTATTCATCTCTTGAGATTCTTCTGCTTCTCCCCGTCCCTCGCCACGTTCCTGCCCTCGACCAGCAGGCCCTTGCGCCTCCGGACGCCGTCCATGTAGCGCTTGGCCACGTTCTCGCGGTCTCCGTACTCGCCCAGGTCCTCGAGGTCGTCCTCGGTAAAAGGGACCCAGAACGGGTCTTCGTCCAGGACCTCGAACCCCGTGAAGATGAGCTGGGGCTGCGCGGCGCCCGAGGTGCGCTTGCGCATCTCGTCGGCGAAGCCGAACGACTCGGCTGCGGGGAGGAGGGACTGGATCGTGAAGAAGGGCGTGCCTTCCTTCATGGCCTCGGAGAGGACGTTGCCGCGCCGGCG
>JASAOQ010000269.1:0-13669 GCA_031306065.1 Pseudopyricularia cyperi | reverse complement strand
ATATATATTTATATATATTACAGCTCGAGGAGAGTGGGTCAGCCTAAAGTAGAGAAAGAAAAAGCGTTCACTTTCGAGCTTAGGAATCACTATTACAAGTCTTTTGAGAAGCAAGAAGAGTACGATGCTGGTGATGATGCTTACGTCGAGGCGAGCAACGAGACTTCGCGTGCAAAAACAGGGGCCGATACCAAAGCCGAGTCAAGCCACAAGACGTTGGGAGACAAAAAAAAAAGAAAAAGGAGAAGCAAAGAGAGAGGCAAAGCCACGAGGGTATAGGACTTCAGTATGGCATTTCTCAGTACGAGTGCGTTGCATGGCAGGAAGATGTTAGGCTTTGCTTGAGAGTTGTCGCTATTTACTATGCAGACAAAGATAGATAATGAGATTTGGAAGCAATACAAATGGGCGACAATTTTCCATTTGCTTTGTGCGAAAAGACTTTTTGGCTCGTAATCCCATTCCAATTTCATAGCCAAAAAATACTCTCAATTATGAAACAGTAGCATTTCACGCCCTTCTTATACCAAATTACCAAACCCTCTTTTGTCCCAGACTCTTTGGTGCCAATTGAGGCCCCGCCCTACTTTGACTATGTTGAGGCATACCTGAGGGTCATTTTCCTTGCAATATTTGGTAAGTTGTTTGTAAAGATATTCCTTCCCTTCATAAGTATTACACATACTGGAATTTAATTCCAGATATCAGGTCGCATAGTGACAGCCGCGTATATCACTAATCCGACTTGTGCTTTGATATAGCTGGATCCTGAATAGCAACAGCTTGTCCTCGCTCGGCTTCAGCTAGTCCTTTGCCATTGGTGTTATAAGCAATAAAGAGTCTTCCGGCGGTTGTTGCAACAAACGGCATAATCCAAATATATTAGCGACTGCATTACTACTAAAATAACACAGAGAATGAAAATTACAACAGCTGCAGCTGCTGTTGAGGATCGGGCTATGCGCAGCGATACAACCCACGAGTCGTACATGATGAGTACTCTAGTTAGATCTTGATTATTTGGGTTCCAAGTTTCGTTGTGTCGTAGGTCAAGGTAAAAGAGTAGTTCCCTCGGTGGATGGGCTAGTATACTACTACGAGGCGTGCTCTAGAAAGGGAACCCCTTACACGTACTTTATCCTAGAGATTCCTATACAGCCTACTGTTTTCGACGACATAAATAAATTATTTTACTATGGGCTCTTCTGGCTGTTTGGCAGTAATGATATTCCGTTCATTATCTCAAAATTGGGAAATGTTTTTGTTTTTATTTGGCTGAAAAAGAATCAAATTCAGCTCGAGCAAGATCCCACGTATTTACTATTTATACGGAGTAGAAGAATAGGGGACTCTTTTATGTCCCCCCCAGAATATCATCCTTTGTAACTTAGATTTACTTCGAATAGGTCGTAGCCGGGAGCTCTGTCGGTGTAACACAGATATATCGACTTGTAATTCAACAGTTTGCTAAAGTCTTTATCATTCGGTATATTTTGTAAAATCTGCCATAACCAAAGCTTGATATATTGAAAAGGGCTGATCGCAATCGTTAGCAAGTAAATGTAATAGAATTATTCCAAAGTTAATTCTATTACTATTTGATATTCGAAATGAATCCATTAGCCTGCCTTGTGGAATACTCAACTTCATTTACTTTAATAACCCCGAATTATATTCCAAGCTAACTAAAATCCAATTGGTGGCTCGAACAAAAAAAACATGTTTAATACGTCGAAAAAGTTAATTGTAACTTGTTGTTTTTAAAACTCATTGCAATTACACCACATGATATAGAATACAAATGGAATTAAATCCAATCAGCCGCTTTTTGCTTTATCGCTAGCCTTTCTTTTATTATAAAAGGCACTTGACAGTTTTGGCCAATGTTGGGTCGAATTGATTCTATGCCCCGATGTCCTCGTCTTTACAATGCAAATAATTGCTATTTATTACATAATAGTAGCTGTTTGGTTCGGCCGCTCGGCAGCCGTGCCGGCGTCCGGTTCCGATAGCGATGAAGAATGCCCGGCCGAGAGTGTACCATGGACGGAAGAGCCGTTCACGGATTGGGAAGCCTCCGGCGTTTCTCTGTCGCTGGAAATCGATATTGATATAATTGACCCGCCAACTGAAACATGGGAAGTTCGAGGGCTGACAGAAGAAAGCCCACCAAGTAAGTTTACTAAAATCGGTGGAATTTCCTTGTACATGAGGTGTCGGACTTCTAACATTTATATTCACGTACGCAGCATATTACAGCCCGGCACATATCATTAGTGAATTGAAGAGAGCTATCCAGCATCGGATCGATTATTCACCCAAAGCCAACGGCAGATACTCAACGTGGGACAGATATCCCAGGCTTTATCCGACTTTGAAGGGCGCAGTCCCTCCTGGTTTCGACCCGGAGTGGGGTCAATACCCCCCGGAATACACGGGTTTATACCACCAACCGATAATACCGAGTAAACCCTGGTTTTGCATCAATTCGTATACCCGCAGGTTTACACCAGGATTCAACGACAGAATCTTTTTCCAATATTACCCCCAAACAAAACAAGCTAGGTTCCTCGGCCTTTGGACGCATAACGGTGCCCCGAAAGTCCCTGGTCAAGAAGATCCCGAACCCGAAACTGGGTTGTACCGCGGGTATACGCAGGGGAAGCCGAGATCGGCCGCCGAGCCCCCGAAGATCCCGTTCTATCCACCGCCGCCGGAGGCTTGGGGAGACCATTCGCCGCCAAGGCGGGAATCTCTCAATATCAAGGCTGAAGAGGCGGCGGCGCTGGGGAAAATACTATCAGCCGCTAGAAAGGAGAGGCAGTGGCCAAAGCCGCCCGTTCATCAGCCGACGAGAATGTCCCAATGGGGGAGTAAATGGTCTGAGTCTGCAGGAGGAGAAGCGTCGTCAACTTCGAAACAGCAAAAGCCGGACCCGAAACCTCAAGATCGTCCGCCCGTCAAGACATTTCAAGGGTCGGGAAAATGGCGCAATTTATTTTCATCATAGGGTCAACACTTGCGAGATGCAGTAAAATCATGCCATTTGACACAGGTTGTTTGCAAAAGCTCAAGAATGTTGGGACATTAAGACAAGGTCGATCCAAAATCGTGGATCGTGGGGAATATAGCGGGAAGATCGTTGGTTACAGATAATAGGGGAGGAAAGATGGCGGATATCTCTGTCTGCTAATAGCAAGTTTATTTTCGGATCAAACAAACAAAAATAGCTCGAAAGTGTTGTTCGAATCGTTATAACAAATCATTTTTGATATGAAGAAAGCAAAAGATTTCAAGGATCATGCTAGGGATTCCGAGTTCAATATACGAGCACAGGCCGGAAACCTACGTGCTAAAAACTGTCATGGTCTCTACCATGTAGTTCCTGCCGCCGATATAAAGGAGGCTCTCAGAGGTTACAAAGTCCTCGTATCACTTGTATAACCTCTCCAATGACACGGTGCCTTTAGGCATTCGCATGATTATGTTGACTTCCCCTGTCATACAGCAGAGGTTTGAATTAGCAGGAAAAGCAAAACTAAAAGGCAAAGAGGCAACAAAACATACAACACCAAGGATTCCCCAGTGGTCACCCACCTGAGTACTAGTTTGGCCCTCACTGGTTTGACTAGGGGAGAGCGGACGGGATCCCGTATATTCCAGTGGGTATGGTCGTATGTGGCAGCAACTGACAGTGACGGAATCTTGAATGAAATGATAGTGGGGGCACGTCCCAATCGTGCGCCCGCTGCCGGCCACCGACTCAGCAGGAGGGCCGTGTCAGTTGATGGAAATGGCATTTATATCATGGATGCGTCAAATACTGCCCAATTATCCCCAAACCCAATGGCCGTGCAAGGCGTTAATGAGAGCCAAATAGACGTCCGTGGCCCTCCCAGCCCTGCAAGACGCGCACGTTTATACGGGACGCAACCTGGTGACACAGTTTATCTCCGTGAGGATCTGTCTAGTAGCATATGGGATATGTCATGTGCAGGGCGGCAACACTGTCGGTCACAGACGCCTCCGTGAGAGTCTGACGCTGATCGTAGCCTTGATGTGCGGGGGCAAGCCCACGGCGGCGGCGTTGCAGCAGGTGTTCTCGCTGGCCCAGCTTATGCACGGGTGGCAGCCGGCGGACCTCGGCGAGGGCGATGTCTGGTACATAACCAAGATGCAGCTGGTGGGCTCGGTCATCCATTCTGGCAAGGCCATGGGCAAGTTGTTGAAACAACTCCACGGCATGACCTACAAGGACAACATCACGATCGTGGCCGGTGTCGTTCCAAGCAAGGCCGAGTTCTCGTCCTTTCTGTGGCAGAGAGGGCGATGGGGGTTTTTTTGGTTTAACGCAAGCCAGGGAACAAGCACACGGGTCAGGGAGGTACTGGTACTGGTACTGGTACTGGTAGCAGGCTGTTCAACAGTACACCCTTGGAGCAATTTCTGGAGATGCTGTTGACGTGCTCGGCAGATAGATAAAGATGGCTTTATTCCTGGAAGATTGTCGTCAGACGAATAAGCTTTTCTATGTAGCCAACGATAATGTGTGCTCTATATCCCCGAGAAAGCTGAATCAAGAGCCAAGTTGTACAATCAGCTTTTGACGCTGGATTTTTCCGCAGCTCATTTTCAGAACTCTTGTGACTCATTCAGTGGACAATGAGGTTGTAGATGTGACATCTGATGTTTGCGTGGGTCAGTTGGCTGCGAACGCCTGAGTTAGATTTGGTCTACCATTAACATGTGCTGGCACTTGTACTTCCGAGTTGTTACGTCAGATTCTTTCACAGACCAAAGGTAGATGTGTTTTAGCAAGTTATTCACGATACCCAGTTAGCAGCACCCTAGGTTTCTCTTATATATTCCGTTTGATCGCCACTTTGGTAGTCTTACGATTTACTAGCCAAATTCAAGACTATGCTCACAGGGATGAAGACTTGATTGAAGAACAGCATAGGTATCAAGATGACAAGGTTTCTTGCTAGACTATCACCACAACACTTCACTGACATGACTTTGGCAGCATGACTTTGGCAGACCACCCAGCTTCTCCATGATGCTTCTGATAGATATCGGGGCTTACTTCTTCGCCTTCATAGTGAGCATTATATATGGTAAATCCTAAAAGGACCCCCCAGCTTTGAGATCCGCGACTGATTATTCCTAAGCTCTTATATTTGTCGGTTGCGTGGGAACGGCACCAGGCATCCCGAACCTCAATCTTGTCAGCCTCAGCCAGAACGTTACCGACACCAGTAATGTCGAGCTCTCGATCGGATACTTTGGAATCTGCGCAGTCTCTGCCTCGGCACCGCTGGCGTGCAAACTCTCAACCGGCTCCACGACGCGAGTGTTGACTGAGCGTTTGCAGCTCGACAAGATCGCGGCTCAGGATACGGCGGCACCTCTGGTAGAGCAGGCACGAACGCTGCAAGCGCGCGTCTTCATCCCTCTATTCCCCGTGTCTGGCGGCATGTTCCTGGCTGGCCTCTTGGCTCTTGGTCTGCTCAAGGCCGAGAGATGGCGGAGCAAGAGGACCAAGGGTCGCCAGCCGGCCAGGAGGCGAGAAGACGACAACAAGGGCCAGCAGCAAGGCGACAACCTTGACCGGATGCGCCGCTGGACGCTCCTCCTTCTCTGGACCGGCTCGGCGCTGGCCATTATGGTAGCGCTGTCAACCACGCAAGTGGGCGCTGCGCTTGAGTTTGCCGATGCCGGGATGCAGCGCGGACGGGCTGTTGAAGGTCTGCAGTGGTTCGCAGCTACGGTGCAGGCCTTGGTTGTGTTCAGGATTGCACTCCAAGACCGGACGCCGAGCGCTCCTCCGGCAAAGGAAGACCCGGAGAAGGGTGTAGGTAGCTCGAGGCCATGGGAGTCGTCAGCCGGAGCGTCGACTGCAGCGACGGCCATGAGAGCGCCGAGGGTAGCTTGTGCACCGTCAGCTACGGCTGCACCAGTGGCATCGCCCATGGGCGCATCGATGGCCACACATACACCGGCAGGAGCGGCCATGTGCGCTCCAATGCCAACGTATACCCCACCAGCAGCGGCCACGGCCGCACCGGACGAGACCTGCACAACGCCGGGGGCAAACCAAAACAAGTTCAGGACACGGAGGAAGCCGCTGCCGGCGTCTTCAGGAGACTCCAAATAGAGATGGAGGGTGGGGGGAAAAGTCCAGTAACATGAGTTGAAGCCAGCACTGCTAAGATCAGGACAAGTGACGGGTCCACGTCAGCTTGTCCCCTAGCCTATTCCGTAATGTGTTTGCACACTTCTCCAGTCAACCCCACTCATTTTAAAGGGCGAAATGAGACTTGGAAGAGCGGTTTTCGACCCTCGTGCTGCAGATGCTCGTCCTTGAAAGACGTGAATAGGACTGGGGCAATCTCAAGATCTGGTGAGCTAATAAACAGAACTAGTATTCAATCATAATTTTTTACAATAGTACGGTAATACATTTGGCAGGGAAAACCAGTATTTTTATCCCGCAACGGGATTACGTACCTAAGTTTGGGACCCCGTTGTCCAGGATTGGAGTCCATGACCGTGCCAGGTTGCACCAACAGAAGATGCAGTATGGAATTGATTTGGCGACAAAATCATGCTATTCGCGAAAATTACTGCATATGGACGGAATTCCCATTTCCAAGATATTCAGATCTTGGTGGGTATATATCGCTCTGGGCGTTATGGGCAATCGTCGCCAGGTTGCATGCGTATCGAGCTGTGCCTTGGCGAGATCTACTTACGACGTACTCCTCCAAGTGTGTGTGGAACTGGTTTCGAAGAGCTGTGGCGCGAGAGCAAGACTGTGGACTCAGCGGCAAAAGAGGTCGGTAGAGGTCGCTTAAACTGCCTACCTACGTAGAAGGCCCTCCGCGGCCCCGTAGATGACGCCGAGGAGAAGCCACGGTATGGGTTCCAATCGCCACAGGTCGGGCAATGTCCATACGCAATACGACCTCGATCGTCGACTGGTCGCAAACTTACCCCTTCCTGCAGAGAAATAGGGGTAAATGGCGACGAGCTGGAGCAAAGTTGCTGCACTGCAACAAGAACAAATGGACCTGGTCATCGCATGTCGCAACCGGTTCCTGCATATCCATTCAGAGAGTTCATGCTTTATATACCACCGGATGTGGAAGGCGAGCGCGGGGGCTGCTCATCATCCGGGCCGCAAGCTGACCAGTCCAACGGAGGACATGTACCCTAACTACCGCATACTACATAGTATACTATGTAAGTGCCGAGTTTTGTGCACAGCAGCGGAGATGGTATGATGAGATACTATGTAGGTCTGGTTGCACGGACTCTTCTCCGCTAGAAGCAATATCCGGGTCGAGTCAGGGTGCCCCAGATCTTGCGCATTTCCCCGACTGCTCTAATGTTTTGCACACTCCAAAATCCCTCGTTGCTTTGAGACAGCCTTCTCCACGAGGCATTTCTGAAAATCTCCAGTTGTCACCAATGAGTTTGTTCACTTCCATGCTGATAATATCTCCCATATCGTATACCCTCGATGCAAGGCTACCCACTCATGCCTGGAGGATCTCATTTAAACAGTTACTGAGGTTGCTATAACTCCAGGATAAAAAATACTACGTGGTACGGGTACAGTCACGACTGACTCGAACCGGATGAACCACGAACTACTATGGCACTTGATAGTTCCAGCCCCTCCAGGCTCACGTAGCATCCACCTACTTGTGCCTGGTCCAGAACGCCTGGGGGTTGCACCATCCCTTGAGGCCCACGGATCCCCACTCCATGCCCAGGCCAGACATCTTGTGCCCTCCAAAGGGCATGTGGGCGGCGACCTCAAAGTGCGTGTTGACCCAGATGCTACCGGCCTCGAGCTGCTTGGCGATTTCCTGCGCCTTGGGGATGTCCTTGCCCCACACGCTCGCTCCGAGTCCAAGGTCCGAGTCGTTGACCCTGCGCACCACGTCGGCCTCGTCCTCCCACTTGAGCAGCGGCACAATGGGACCAAAGGGCTCCTCGCGCACGATGAGCGAGTCCTCGGGCGGGTTGTCGATGACGGTCGGGGGGATCACCAGGCCCGTCTCGGGTACGGAGCCGCCGAGGGCGACCTTCCAACCCTCCTTGTCGATCTGGGAGAAGAAGTTGTCGCGGACCTTTTCGAACTGCATCCTGTTCTGCATCGGGCCGACGGCGACGGAGGCGTCCGACGCAGGACCGGCCTTGAGGTTGTCCTTGGTGAAGGCGACGAAGGCGTCGCGGAACCTGTCGTAGATGGAGGCGTGGACGTAGATGCGCTTGATGTTCATGCAGATCTGGCCCGTGTTGAGGAACGCAAAGGTGGCGACCTTGGGGACCACGGCGTCAATGTCGGCGTCGGGAAGGATGACGGCGGCGTCGTTGCCGCCCATCTCGAGGGTTACGCGCTTCATGGTGCCAGCGCAGGAGGCCATGACCTTCTTGCCGGTGGCCAGAGAACCCGTGAAGCTAACCTTGGCAATGCCGGGATGCTCCGTCAGGAGTGGACCGAGGCTCTCATCGCCGCTAAGGACCTGCAGGACGCCAGGGGGGAAAATCTGGGCGGCCAGCTCCACGAGCTTGAGGGTGCAGTAGGGCGAATAGGGGGAGGGCTTGACGATGAGGGTGTTGCCAGCCAGCAGGGCGGGGCCGACCTTTCCAATGCCCAGGGCGAGGGGGAAGTTCCAGGGCACAATCGCGGCACACACCCCAAGTGGCTTGTAGCGCAGGACCGCGGTGCGCTCCTCGCTGTCCTCGACGGTCTCGTCGGGGATGCGCATCTTGGAGGTGCGGCGCAGGTGGTCAAGGACCAGGACCATGACCTCGAAGCCCGCAGTGCTTTGGGCCTTGCCAATCTCCTGCACGAGCATGTCGACAAAGGCCGGGCCGTTGGCCTCAAAGGCGTCGGCCAGCTTGGTCAGGTACTCGGCACGCTCATCCCAGCTCAGGGCGCTCCAGGCCGGGAAAGCGGCCTTGCCCGCGGCGACAGCAGCATCGACATCTGCGGCACCCGAGACGGGGACTTTGGGAAGAGGCTGCTCTGTGCTAGGGTTGATGTGTTGACGGGTGGTGGGTGTCGTTGTAAGCTTGTTGTTGATGACGTTGTAAAAGGTCTGTGCCTGTTAGCGTTGAAAATTTTCCTCCCAGTCTATCTGCTATTTCTTTTTGAGTCGCTCCCCTAAACCCATCACTTACCGTAAAGTCTAACTTGTAGTCCGCCATCGTGGGTGGATGTCTTCAAGTTCTTGTCTTTTGAGTTTCAACTAGGTATCTATCTTACATAAGAGTGCAGTTAGAAACTGAGGAGCCAAAGAATAAGAAAAAGGTCAGTGGCAACAGACAATCAGGAAAATGAGAAAGCCTCCCTCATACCCCCAGGACTGCGGGTGACATTTCGACCATGGAGACAACCCAACAACCTCACTCACTCCCCCTCCACGATCCCCGTCAACCCCTCATTGCGAAATAACGGTACTGTGCCCTTTGGCACGCGGTGAAAGAATGCAAAAGTTAGCATAAAGTGGGCTCCCGTGCTACATATAACAAACGGCGTCGGTTATAACATTCAGGGTGAATCAAGTTATATGGAGTTTGTCTGAACTGGCCTTTCAAACAAGTGGTTGAGAGCACTGTTGAAGACCCGCAGACACTATCAGTGAGTCAGTGACCCGGCCTCGTTTTCCGGACCGCTGGCCAGGGGCCGCTCCAGTGCTCCCATACGACTCTGGCCGGCTAACTCTCCCTATTTGGATTCTCCAGCGGGTCTCTCAAACGATCTGTATCAATCAATGGTGGCTTGACTGCACGTCCATTGCCCGAGAGAGCTCACCTGAAGCCCATGATACCGATCGGCGCCTTATGCGAGATGGATAAGGGAAGCGCGGTTGGCAACTCTTGTCCCGGCTCGGCTTGCGAGATTTGCTACAGAAAAAGAACAGAGCATGCTTTATGTCATCTACCACGCCGAGGCGGATGAGCGGAAGGGATATCGCTAAGGCGACACGGACTAGCCCGACGCGGCACCCTCCCTTCTTGCCACACCACACCTGCAAAACAGGAGGCTTGGGAGCTTTATCAAGAGGCTTGGGAACACGTGTATCTCGAGGATAAGGAGGTAATACGCCGCAACTCGCCTTGGCAGGCACTGCGCCGTTTTCCCACATACCAAAACGGGCACTTAGCTGACCTTTGTTATGATCCATATATGGGAAAGCCGGTGGATACAATCATACCAGGGCATGCAGTGGAAAGGGTGTTTTACGTGAGCGGGCTGCAATACTACTATGTGTGCATATTACGCATCAGCGCTACCACAGTTTTTCCCCCGTGCCAACCTCC
This sequence comes from Pseudopyricularia cyperi, assembly GCA_031306065.1. Lineage (NCBI taxonomy): Eukaryota > Fungi > Ascomycota > Sordariomycetes > Magnaporthales > Pyriculariaceae > Pseudopyricularia > Pseudopyricularia cyperi. Next base: position 3,328 of record JASAOQ010000269.1, on the reverse strand, counting down.
GCCTGCGCCCCTGGCAAGAATACTTCGACATTTGGAAAGAAATCAGCACTCCGTCTGACAAGGATGCCTAGATGAGCAAAAAAGCGAGTCCCACGCAAATCAACCCTGCTGCTCGAAAAGCCCACCAGGCTAAATCTCCCCACATGATACCTTGATCCTCTTCCGACCGCAGTCAAGTGAAAAAACCTGATGAACGCGGCAGTCCAATTAGGTGGCTTCCGCCAATGAGGGCCCCCCCTGGCGAACAAAGCTGGCTCTCACCAGCGGCTTTGATGATTCAAAAGTCCGATGCCGCGCTGTCGGTGAGAAATCCCGGAGATCTTCACCGGTCATCCATTCGTTCACTCGTGTGGATAGTCCTGCCTGTGCGTCAAAGAGGGAGTTCCGATCGTCCTCTCCGCCAATAATATTCGAGCACCCTGCAATTTTATTACGAGAGCTTTCACCATGCTGCCAACTCTGGGCATCGAGGTTTGGGCGCTTTACGCTGTCGGAACCTGCTTCTTCCTCGCCAGGTTCATCTGTCGATGGAGGCTCGTTGGCATCTACAACTTCAAGCCGGACGACTGGTTGGTGATTCCAGCATGGGTAGGTTTGGGTGTTTTTTTTTGTATTCTCTTTCGAAAAGTAACAAAGAAACGACACGTCGAAACGATATGTCACCTACTAGAGAAACGCCAACTGACGCATACTTTTGCTTCTGCAGATCACTTACACAGTCATGACCGTCGCGGCTCATATCGTCGGCGGCATGGGTGACCTCCACGCCCTCTCCATGGAGCAACGCGAAGCCCTGACACCAGAGGCCGCCGCTCCGCTCATCTTCGGAACGCAATGGTTCCTCGCCGGAGTCGCAACCTACGTCACCTTCATCTGGCAGCTCAAGATGAACATGCTCTTCTTCTACCAGCGCATCGTCGACGGGTTGTGGGTGCAGAAGTTCATCAAGCCCGTCATGGGTCTCGTGATCGCAACCTACATCGCCATCATGCTGATCCTCTTCACCTCGTGTCGCCCGTATCACCGCATGTGGATCGTTGCGCCCGACCAAGGCGAGGTCTGCAAGCCTCAGGCCTTTGTCAACCTGGTCCCGGCCCTCATCATGAACGTCTTTACCGATATGCTCATCATGGCGATCCCGGCACCCGTTGTGCTCCCCGTCAAGACGACCATGGCCCGCAAGATTCTTCTGGTCTTGATGTTCGGAGCCGGACTTTTCATCATGGTGGCTGCCATCATCCGCGTCGTCATGGTCCTGGTGGTACGACTCGAAAACCCAAAACGAACCCCTAATATCTGTCTCGTTCCCATTCAAGCTAACTCTTTTGCACCCCCCCCCCTCGGCTACAATAGCTCGGAAACGGTCAAACCGCTGCCATTTGGTCCTGCCGCGAAGACGCCGTCGCCATCGTCGTCGGCCAGGCCGCCATGCTCCGGCCCATGTTCACCAGGAAATTCTGGACCTCGTCGTACACGATGAACGAGAACACGATCAAGACCGGAGGCTACAGCGGCAGCCACGACAAGTCGACCGAGCTCGGCGGCGTCCGGCGCAAGCGGGCGGACCCTTACTCGACCACCGTCATCATGGCCACGCAGGCCGGCTCGTCGACCGAGAAGATCATCGACGAGGAGCAAGGGGTGCCCGCCAGCAGCCACCGCAAGTCCCAGGTGCAGTCCTCGTCGCAGCAGGGGAGCTTGGGTGCCGCGACGGCTTCTGGGATGCCACCGACGCCGCCGTCGAAGGAGAAGGTCTTTGGAGAAGTGGTCATCACGACGCGCGTGGACATTGAGAGGAGCGAGGAAGGGCAGGTCGCAGATCCCGGACCGCAGGGGGTTGACGCCAGGAGGTATGCCGTCCCCGAGAACCTTGGTGCTTACCAGGAACGGAGGTGGGAACAGAAGCCAAGGCAGTTTCACCGCAACTAAGTTTTTGGGGACTGGGTTTCTTTGCTTCTTTTCCTTTTGGGTACCGGATGGTCCTTTTTTTCTTATGTCCTCGTGTATCTCTTCACTGTTCAAATATTGCCACCGCCCGCTTGCACTTGTACTTTTTTTTTCTTGCGATAGTCGGCAACTCACAGTCATGCCAAAGACTATCAGATGTAAATAGTTACCTTCACAACCTAGCTGTTCAAGACGGCTCCTTGAATCTACTATGCATAGCGGCTATAGCCCGACTCACTGCTTTGCATCTTCACATCAACCATCTTTCTGTCGTCGAAATACCGCAATCTGTGCAGGGCACACCCTTGCCACGCCGGGTGCGGCCCATGAGTCGCGGTGCTATCAAGTCGGGATTTCCTTGCACATATCAGACTACGACTGTGCCACTGCCCGACTAATAACATTGATGAGCCCGGTAATATAGCTTGTCAACTCTCGGGAGCCTAATTCTCCTTGGTACCCTAGGATTTTGTCGGGCTCCTGGGGAGCTCGGGGTACAAGCGTTACGCGCCACGAGACTACCATCGACGGCATTGTCTATCAGGCCTCGAAACATGCAGTCTCCAGCAACTACGGCACACGGCTTGCAACAAATGAAGGCGAATTATTAATTTCACTGTAAAACCAGCGCCAGCTCCTAGTGGAGACCCTACGCTAGGAATTCACCTAATTACGTTGAAATGCAGCCGACTCAGTATGCTTAACACTAATATCATCAATTTCCTTGGAGATCGACCAACATCAACGACTGACAAGAGACGGCACAGGATCAAACAACCGGACGCAGACGTGGATCACAGCATCCGCCGGAAGCATCCCCGGGAGCATGGGGCCAGCGGCATGATCACCATGACACGGACCATATGCTCCACGGTCTGTTTGTCGATCTTTGAAGAGTGTCTGTCAGTGGTACTGACAGGTCGCACGGCTGTGCGGCCCCCCAAGGAGTCGCCTGGCAAAGAGTCTTTAGCGAGTCGCGGGTGGTATTTTGCGGAGGGAAGGTTAACAGATTAGCTGAAACTCGCTCCCATCAGTCAATGTCGTTTGTGCCCACGAGTCAACAGCCTGCGATAGAAATTGTGTCGTTGTTGAGCCGTGACCTCGATGGCAAGGTACCTAGGTAGGAAAGCCTGGCTGGCCTTTTTTTTTTGTTTCACATGTGAACATGGAAATCGTAAACAATCCCCCTTGACCTCACCTCGGTGATCTACATGTTCATCTTCTTCTTTTAGTACTCGGATACGGTTTCCATGCATCCCGACGAACGCGATGTGACGTGTACTAGTAAAATAACCGCGCATCTTGACCATCCCTGTGGCCCTCAAACACGGCAGCGGGAAGACTCCACAACTTGGAAATGGCTCAATCTTACCGCATGCTA
>JASAOQ010000267.1:0-40354 GCA_031306065.1 Pseudopyricularia cyperi | reverse complement strand
GCTTTGCTCTTTACCCACATAACATGCACTATAAACGAATAGGTAGCCTCTGGCGTTTGAACGAATCGCCAAGATGGTGAACATACTACTATGGTAGTATCGTGGCCCACTACCTACCAAAAATACAAACTCTTGGTGCACTGCAATGATATCCTTGATCAAAAACCAAGGCTAAATACTGAGACTCGGTTGTCGGATCGATGTCGTGGACCGGGTTTGTTGATGGCACCCTTGCTGCTTCGGCGGGTCAATACCACCTTCCCGAACCACCATCGAGGCGTGATTCTTTTTTTTTTTTTTTGTAAAAAAAAAAAAAACCACACCAAACAAAGCCGGGTTTTTATTGCTGTTATAAACCTTCTATTTATACGATAATATCGCAGCCGCAGATGTGATGGGTCTAGAACCAGCAAGTACAGTCCCATATAGTACAGTTGTCGTTTGTCGAGAGCTTATATTCCTTTTCGATTTAAACATACATAGTAGATGGAATACGAAGTCTATAATGTGCAACACAACCTTTTAGAACTAGACCTAGACTAGTCTTGATTTTCATGGTAGCAATACACCCCCCGATGAACCTAGCGGCAGACCATGAAAAATATCCCTTTGCAATGCTGGCAAACTGGTATAACCTACAGGGTAGCAGTACTATCCGCACCCCGAACCCGAGCATATTTTGTGATTGTTGTCGAGTTGGAGCCCCCAGCAGCTCTTCTAGACCCGTCTAGGCTCCGGGATCTCTTGTTGCCGGCTCTGAATTTATATTGCTCGATGATTTCAGATACTTTGGGGGTTGAATGTGGTGAAATGAGAACATCTCCGCGCCAACCGGTAATGGTCACTTGACTTTCGAGTAATAATTAGTTCTTGGTATTCCAATCCGGTATTCTCTTGCCGTGGTTTTGCCGTAAATATTATTGCCGCCGGATTGCGAGATTAACTTTGGCTCTATAGCCACCACAGTCGATTGGTCGGACGATATCGGGTGAGTATGGAGCATACAGAGCCAATGTAGACACAAGAGAGCACACCATAAAAATAGCCAGTCCTGCAAGAAAACAGGAGTCGTCTTTAGAAGCCAAAGGACCCTGTGGAAAGCATCTTTGTCGGCAAGTTGTCGGGCCTTACGACTTTGCCTCACTCGTTGGCTGGGTGAGCGAGCGAAGGCGTAGGATGCACAGACTTCCAAAGGCACCTTACAAACATGTTTTCAATCTCCCTCTTTCGGCCTGATCAGGTGGGCATAATGATATCTGGAGTGGCTAGAGATATTCACCTGCCCAAACCGGCCCGTAGACCTAAACAGCAAAGGCCAGAATGACCTCGTTGGCATCATACCAAGGCCAGAAGACCAGTCCTCAACAGTCTGAATTGGGTGCCGCATGCGCAGTCCACAACTCGAGCCGAGGATCGAGAATGTTGCACATGTCATCCGCACCTAGCTGATGGCAGGTGCCTGAATGCTTCTGAAGATCAAGGAAGAATCAAGCAGCGTCACCAAGAACTTGTAGACATACGAAACCGGCGAGGTGAGATAAGGAAAGCTGTCTCAGATGCCAGACATTTAGCCCAGAGAGCCCTCTTCTACCGTCATCAAATCATGGACCAAGATGCACAAAAGCAACGCAAGCCATGCCGCATAAATGCCGTCAAGGACCGACCACAAGACCAAGATGAAAGACGCTGCTTAATTTTCCTACAAAACACGCCAGGCGCCGACCTTCTAAGCCCGAACCCAATACAGCAGAAGGAAAAAGCTGTATGGAGAAGAAGGAAACAAAATGACAGGCCCTCATGGCCTGAGCTGCCTAACTGCACTCGCAGATAAATGCCGTGATAGAGTAGTCTGGCCACCACAGTTGGAGTGCTAGTACAAACGAATAAAATAGAGTCGCCGGCTTTATCCTGGAAGAGAAAAGGTATGTTGATAGTTCATACCTGCCTGCTCTTCAGCTATCGCCATGTTGGCGAATATGCATTGACGCGAGGTCGCCAACAAAGTCTTTAGCAGTGTCGCCCGATGGATTCGTAGAAACGGCGCACAGGGAAGTTGCGTTGTTATCAAAACACCGGTAAAACCAGTGCTCTCTATCGCCTCGGTGGCGCCGGGGTGTTGTCCTCAAAGTATGGGTGGTTGCAAGCTTGCTTTGCCGAGATGCGGCCAGCAGGGTCGTATACAAGCATCATCTCGAGCAGATCCAAACCAGCGTCATTGAGGCCGGGACAAAGCTTTGCATTGGGGTCCCGCTGCCACTTGGGGAAGGATGGCTTGAAGTCGGGATAGATGTGCTCATCTGTGACGCTAGGCCACGTCTCTTCCGTCGGTGTGCCGAGTAATCTGAGTTTTGGATCAAAGGTCAGTCGCAAAGGAGGGCGGAGCGCATGCAGTTCTAGAGAACGGGTCCAGGCTCACCTGAAAATCTTGAAGATCTCATCAATCTCGGAATCTCCGGGGAAGAGTGGCTTTCGTGTGCACATCTCGGCGAAAATGCATCCCACAGACCACATGTCCACGCCAGTCGAATACTGGCGTCCACCAATCAGAATCTCAGGGGCACGGTACCACAGCGTCACAACTTCGTGAGTGTAAGTCCGAAGGGGCACGCCAAATGCGCGGGCCAGTCCAAAGTCGGCAAGCTTCAGGTTGCCCTCTCGGTCGATAAGCAGGTTTTGCGGCTTCAGATCGCGGTGAAGGATCCTGTGGGAGTGGCAGTATCGGACGCCGTCGCATAACTGGCTCATGAACTTCTTGATCATGGTGTCGCCCAGGCCCAGTCGGCTGAGCTGCGGCCCAGTACCTTCAGGCAGAGCCTTCCCACGACCTCCGTCCGCCACAGGCAATGCCTCCATGTACTTTTTGAGATCGAGGTCCAGAAATTCGAAAACGAGGTAGAGCTTGGTGCCGTCCGTGTGGACAATGTTGAATAATCGGACAATGTTTGGGTCGCGCATCTCCTTGAGGAGACTGATCTCTCGAATGGCCGTTGAAGGGACACCTTCGTCCTCGGCTTCCAGCCGAATCTTCTTCATGGCGACGATCCGGCCTCCATTGAGAAGATCCCGAGCCTTGTAGACGACTCCGTACGTACCTATAAGACGGCAAAGGACGCATGTACGATTAGTACGAGGCCAAGAAGCACAGAAGGAGCGCAACCGAGGAAAGCGTGTTACCTTCGCCGATCTTCTCAAGTTTCTGGTAGTTTTCCATGGTTGCGAGGTGTGGGCGCTTTCTCGTGAATGTGTGTGACTGTTGGTGATCAAGACTGCAGGGGGGAAGACAGCGAGAGACGCAGCGTTTGGGCGTGCGGCAAATGCTCGAAAAGCGAGCGTCGAAAGCGTTTACCAGGGCCCTGTCGTAAGAAGTTGCTCGCCACCTATAGCAAACGCTAAAGGTAAATACAGGCGCCAAAGCAATGCCGTCAGTTGCGCTTGCGCCTCTCAAGATTCTCTTGAGATGTAGCGACTCGACAGAATAGAGAGCGGGGCAAAAAAGAGCGTCGATCAAATGGAATGCAGCAGCGAGAGAACGTAAGAGGGAATTGGCGGTAGGGAAAAAAGAGGCAGCTTGCTGTGTTTGTGATTATTTTGATGCTTCGCTTGGCAGGGATAACGTAGGGAGGTTTTCGATTTCAAGGGCCAAAGCTGAACTGAACTGAACGAGGGGCACACGCACAAGCCAGCGCGACGCGGGGTGACGCGGTTTTGACAGTTGGTATCGCCTGGGGAACGAAGCGCAAAAGCAGCACGAGTTGCTGCCAAACGTACGACAATGCGATTTGGGAGCTTTAAATGGCGTGGATGAAGAGCAGTGAGACAGCAGTTTGCATCGAGGTTTCAATTACATATTCTCAATTCAAAGACAGTTGCACTGCCTGCCGGTCAAGGCTTGGTCGTAACGACTTTGTTGTTTGTTTTCTTCCGCATTACCGGTAAACAAATACCTTGATTAGAGGGCTTACCCATGCAATTGGAAAACGCGCCAATCACGCGTCCTACAGCCAAAGATAAGTGGAGAAGTTAGTTCTGCACTGTACGTGGTACTGTACTACGACGACACTGTCCGTTGACAAAGGAAACCAAACCCCCACCAAGAAAACCCGGGCAGCATTCAAGTACTCGAGTCCTTACTCACGACAAGTTCTGGCCTAAAACAACGACGACGCACTCGTGTACTGGACTAGAAGGTAGTCTCTCTCGGACGCATCATCTCCAAATTGTAACGTCTCAAATAGACAGTCGGCTTTTGAACCTACGACCGGATTGCACCAAGCTGCAGTTGTCCGCGTGCAACCATGACGGTCAATCTCACAGAACTTGATGCCCACGAGCAGCCTTCGGATTACATGAGGGCGATCTGGAAATCATATTCGCGCGCAGACAAGGAGGAGATCCTCTCCAGCGGGGCTGTCGATGACATTGAGAACCTTGAGAAGGCGGCGGAATTCGTTCTTGCCGGCACAGTCCCGGCAGAAACCCTGAACGAAGGCTTTGCATATCTGGGGTCGGCATTTCAAGGTGCCGTCAAGGACGCACCCATATATTACCATCCATTACTACCAGGTGCGTGTCTCTTATTAATACCGGACGATGTACACTAGCACTGGCACTGTGCTCATTGTACTGACGCCAGTCTCGAAGGCCTCTTGATATTCCCCTCAATTGTACCCCTGGACGTTCAAAGGACTTTGCTGTCTAAGCTCATCCACAGGGACCTCAGCGTCCCAACTCATCAGACCAACATGCATCTTCACTACGAGTTGCCCTATGTTGAGCGCAGTGCCAGCAGCGGAGACCATGTTTCGGACGAGAAAGATTGGAGCAGATCCTTCTTCTCATACCCGCCTGATGCGCCCGTCCGCTTTGAGCCCAAAGATACACATGTGCACAAGCCTCTTTCCGTCAAGCAGGTAATGGACCGCCGCCTACACTGGGTGACTCTAGGCGGGCAATACGACTGGACAAATAGAGTCTATCCCGAGGAGAACCCCCCGCAATTTCCCCCCGACGTCGCGGGTTTCTTGGAGACAGTTTTCCCCGACACGATTGCGCAGGCAGCCATTGTCAACTTTTACACCCCCGGTGACAGCATGATGATGCATCGAGACGTGTCGGAGGAGACTGACAAGGGCCTCGTCAGTCTCAGCCTTGGCTGCGACGGGCTTTTCATGATATCACCCAGCGACGTTGGCAAACTTTCGGAAGAGAAGCGTCCAAAAGACGGGGAGAAGCAGTACCTTTTGCTGAGACTCAGGTCTGGCGATGCCATATACATGACCAAGGAGTCAAGATATGCGTGGCATGGCGTCCCCAAGGTCCTCAAAGGGACATGTCCAGAATCGTTGGAGGATTGGCCAGCCGAGGATGGAAGGTTCGAGGAATGGCGAGGATGGCTGAAGAACAAGAGGATCAACTTGAACGTGCGGCAGATGAGAGACTAATCGCCGGTACTTAGCCAACAGCCACCAACCACCAGCCAACGAGCTTCTCGTGTTTGCTTGTGGTTTGTCATCACAAGGCTGAAGAGTCACCCTTATCTTGGCGCCAAGATCCCTCATGGCATCAGCGTCGTCCGATTGACAGCCGCTATACCTAGCAGGAAAGCTATGAGCTTAAAACCCCGCATGGATTCGGCGTTCAGACTAGCAGAGACTGCCCACTGAGCATCGGGGATCAAATATCTCGATTAGGCAACAGCAGCAGCATCCCGGCCAAGCTGGCTGCCTCCGCTGTGGCACCCAACAGCTGCTCGAAGCCTCGTACATAAATACCAGGCGATTGAGCCGAATCATCTTCCGCGCCATTCTTTGTCCCAATCTTGTCATCTCTCTCATCCTCCTAGTTGTGGAGATTTCCGGCGGGATCAACACACCGACAATCAACATTTCAAGACATTCACGAATACCCTTTGCCCCCATACCTTTTTCACGACAATTGAACTTCCCGCATCGCCAAGGTCAACATGGCAAACACCGGAAGTGTCTTCTCGGAAACCCTGCATGAGATCACAAAAACCAAGCTTGAGGAGCTCGCCAAGCGCCGCGCAGGCTTCGAGAAGCCCAAGGCCGAGGCCATCGCATCCGCCGGCAATGCCGCAGGAGACACCATCAGCGCCGTCGAGGCGCTCAGTGGTGGCGTCAAGCGTGCTTTCGGTATAGCCCTCGACGATTCCGGCTCTGTCATACTCAACCGCACAAAGTATCCGCAACTCGAAATTGAGCTCAAAAACATCGACCGCTTTCTAACCCAGGCTCGCTACGACCCTTCGGTATCTACCGAGTTGCTGAGAGGTTGGGGAGAGCTGCTTGAGCGTCATCTGGAAACACAGTCTCGCAAGTACGAGATAGCCGAACTCTATGGCAAGCTGGTGACAGAATGGCTCGAGGCAGAGCGTGCTTCAACCAAGGCCCAGCCGTCCTCTGACGAGAGCTTCGAGGATTTGGGAACCGCGGCGAAGCTAGAAGGGCGTATCAAGTGGGAGAAGAACGTTTTCACCGCAGCCGATGTTGACGAAGGCGCCATCATAGATTTCCTTGCAAACCTCTTTGGAACCAATGCCCCCCAGAATTCGCCCAAGGCAAAAGTCTCGGCAGCCCTTGCCGATCTGCATAACCTGGTCGAGCGAGAGTCGTCACAAATCTCTTCGTACGACGCGTTCAGTGTCGAGACCCTCAAGTGGACCACCACCAGCCTGATCTCGTCCACCCTTCTTAGCGACGAGAAGCGCGAGGTGCTGAGGGACTTCTCCGGTAACCGCATCATCTTGACCGAGATTGCAGATGTTCTCAACATGCGGATGGCCGCTCTCGATTCGTGGTCCTGGGGCGATGAGGTGCTGGTGGAGCAGCGTCGCCAGATTAGTGGCATCTACGACTTCAAAATGCAGGAAGATCTACTCCAGGCCATCTTCCTGCAGTACATTGGCATCAGGTGGTCATCACTGTTCAAGAAGGCGTTTGAGGGATTCTTTGACTATGGAAATGGCGCTGCGTGGCTGAGCATGGCGCCCGAGATCCCTCAGCAACACAGAAAAAAGCTCGAAGCCTGTCTAGGTCACCTAGATGATTCCACATGTCTGCAGAGGAAGCGACAAGCTCTATATCGTCAGAACTACTTCGTATCGCAGCTTCTGGAATCGCCACACCTTCATAACAACACGGCTAGCGACGGGGAGGAAGAGGCAGAATACACATCCATGCAGCAGGAAATGGCTTCTATGCAAGTGGACCATGCACGTAGCCGGCCTCTCAAGCCTACGCAAATGGCTAGGGCTGCATGTGGTCAAGCGTATGGAGCGTTCGGAGCCCGAAACGGCGGTGCTTTGTTTGGAGTGTCAAGCGGAGCTTCTGGTGGTGGTGGTGGTTTGTATGAAGTGCAGCCCAAACGCCGACCTGAAGTCTTCACTCAGCCGCAATACAAGCTGAGCCATCTTCCCATACATCTCAAGCAAAGCTTATTGCATCTTCTGTCCACAGACATCGCCATCGACACAGCTACCCGGACGGAAATCAGCGCATTCCATTCTGTGCTCAAGGATTGGAACTCACTGCTTCCCCACGAAACGGTTTTGACAGTCCTCCGGTTTTTGGGTGTCCCTTCTCCATGGCTTATCTTCTTCTCCAAGTTTCTTCGCGCTCCACTCAGTTTAGTCGACGACGATTCATCAGCAACCGAACCGAGGACTAGGTGTCGGGGCACGCCAGCATCACACCTGCTAAGCGATGTCTTTGGCGAGGCCACTCTATTCTGTCTCGACTTTGCTATCAACCAAGCCACCGACGGGCAACCACTGTGGAGAATCCGGGACGACATTTGGTTTTGGTCATCAGACCCCAAGACCACCGTCAAGGCCTGGAAGACGGTGTCCGATTTTGTTGAGATGACTGGCACTTCTGTGAACTACAAAAAGTCGGGCTCTGTCAGAGTCTCGGCCAACTCGCAGCCCGCAGACGCTGCACTGCCGAGAGGAGAAATCCGCTGGGGGTTTCTATGCCTGCATCCTTCTACAGGCGAGTTCGAGATCGACCAAGCTATGGTCGACAAGCAAATAGTGGAAATGCGTAAGCAGCTGGACGAGAAGCAGGGTAGCATTTTGGGCTTCATACAGGCCTGGAACTCCTTTGCTACCTCTTTCTTCCCCTCAAACTTTGGCAAACCCGCCAACTGCTTCGGCCGGAAGCATGTCGACGAGATGCTTGCTACCCACCGGCGCGTCCATCAGGAGGTCTTTGCCCATGACTTTGGGGGCGAGGGCCAGGGCTACATTGCCACCAGCATTGTGGACTTTCTGAAAAAGCTCATCAATCAACGCTTTGGGGTCGCCGATGTCCCAGATGGGTACCTGTTCTTCCCTGTGGAGCTGGGCGGTTTGGAGCTGCAGTCCCCCTTCGTTTCGCTCCAGCAAATCCGAGAATCGACATTGCAGTCGCCCAAGGAGCTGCTCGAGCAGATGTTCATCTCGGAGCGCGCTACTTACAGCCGCGCCAAGAAGCGCTTCGAGAGGCAACAGGAGATCAGCCATCCGCCGCTTTACCTGCGCCAGAGCTTCCTCACGTTCGAAGAGTATGTACACTACCGCCACCTGTTCACCCATCGCGAGCACGACGGCGACTCGACCTCGGTTACCGTGTCAGACGTCTACGACCGACTGAGGGAGCAGCCTAGGCCACAGCCCATCAACGCGGAGCACAACGAGCAGGGCGTGATAGGCACGGCGCTCGCACGTCTCGACCGACCGAACCTGCGCAACATAAAATCCTGGGCCTCCATGACTCCATACTGGCAGTGGATCACGATGATGTACGGCCCGGAGATCGTGAACCAGTTTGGCGGCCTGTCTCTTGTCGATGCTGGCCTGCTTCCGATGGGGATGGTCAGCATATTCCGCGAGAAGCGGGTTAAGTGGAACGAGTAGACGGACTGAGGCGGGACGGTCGGGAGGGACAGCAAGGTGGGGCGCAGGTCGGGCCAAACTCTTGACTGGATCTTGTGACCGCATTAATATGTTGTGGTACTTGTTGGGTACACTTTAATGCATCGGTCCCTGTATTTTGAGACTAACTTTGAGCAAGGGCGTCCATTATTATCGTTGTGATCGCATTGTATATCCCAGCTGGCTGGCCATCAGGGTTCTCACGGAGCATGTCGACGGGTTCGGACTGCAACGCAACATTACGGCATCGCGATTAAGGTGGCCATCCGGGTTCTCAGTCTTCTGGTGGGATGATTTGGGGAGCGTAGGTCTACAATGATCAGGTATCTGTAGGTTAGGTAGGTAGTCGAGCCACATATCATGAGGAATTCACAAATCTCGCCATCTGCGTCTCTAACCTGCCCTGCTTTGTGACCATCAACAACAAAATACAATATCGTTTCCGCTTCCCCCAAACCAGTATTCTTTTGTTTCAGCTGATCACCACAAAAATGTCAGCACAGCAGGATGCCGAACCCTCCATCCTCGACATCCTCATTATCGGGGCGGGGCCATGCGCTCTCGCAGTCGCATCCCGCCTGTGTGAGCGCTCGCCCTCGGCACTCTTCACCGACGAGGAGCACCAGCGGTACCACTGGATCCGGAAGCACGGGCACAAGATGTCGCTGCGGTGCCGGAAGAGCGGGGCGCTGATTCCGAGTTGTGACTGCGAAAGCGGCTCTGCTGCTGCTGCTGCTGCTTCTGATGCCGCCGCCGCCGCTCCAAAATCCCGGCTGCGTTACAAGACGCTGGTGCTGGATGCGGCCGGCGACAGCTGGATGTCGCGGTGGAACAAGCTTTTCTCGACGTTTCAGATCACGCACCTCCGTAGCCCCATGTTCTGGCACGTTGACCCGGCCGAGAGGGATGCGCTCCTGGCCCGGGCGCACGAGCTCGGGCTGCAGGACCAGCTGGTCGAGCTGAGGGGCTGCGTTGGCAAGGAGATCAGCAAGCACCTGCGCAAGGCTAGGGCCTCGAGGAACCCAAAGTGAGTGGTTGAACAAGATTGATGCTTTGCAAGCGCGAAATGATGTGAGCGTTTGGTTAACATGACTTTTCACACCGCGGCATAGACACCGTTCGGCCGTCGAGATTGATGAGCGTGATAGAAAGGACTATTACACACCCCCTCAGGCCCTGTTCGCGGACCAAAACCGGAGCATCGCCGACCGGTATGGCCTACAAGAGGGCCTGGTGCGACAAGACCGAGTCGTGGACATCAAGTACGACAAGTTTCTCGAGGTCTCGAGGACGGAGCAGCTGTTCAAAGTCAAGACCGAGAGCGGAGCTACGCATCACGCCAGGACGGTCGTCCTAGCCGTCGGGCCCGGCACCGCTCCACGCATACCCGCCGGGATAGAAGGCCTGTCCCCAGACGTGGGGCCGTCCGATCAGCCCCCGCGGACGTCGCACGCGATGCAGATAGCCCACGGCAAGGTCCCCGACCCCGCGGTCCAGCGGCTGGTGAACATGGGCAAGACCACAAACGTGCTGGTGGTCGGCGGCGGCCTGACGTCGGCGCAGATCAGCGACGTCAACATCCGCAAGGGCGTCACCAAGGTCTGGCATCTGATGCGGGGCAGGGCCAAGATCAAGGCCTTTGACGTGGACCTGGCGTGGATGGGCAAGTTCCGCAACGTGGAGCACGCCTACTTCTGGGGCGCCGAGTCGGACTGGGAGCGGATGGAGCTCATCCGCAAGGCCCGGGGAGGCGGGAGCATACCCCCGCTCTACTGGAAGAAGGTCAAGGCGCACATGGCGACGGGGAGGCTGGAGCTGAGGCAGGAGACCAGGCTCGTGGCGGCCTCGTTCGACCGCGAGGCCGAGAAGTGGACCGTCAAGACCGAGCCGCCGATCGACGAGGCCCTGCTGCCGAGGTTCGACTACATCTACTTCGCGACGGGGATCGAGTCCGACGTCGCGACGCTGCCGTGCCTGCAGACGCTGATGCGGTCGCACCCCATCGACACCGAGGGCGGGCTGCCGTGCCTGACCGAGGACCTGATGTGGAGGGACGACGTCCCGCTCTTTGTGGCGGGGAGGCTGGCCGGTCTGAGGCTGGGCCCTGCGGCGCCGAACCTTGGGGGTGCGAGGATGGGGGCCGAGAGGATCAGCTGGGCGCTCGACGGGCTGCTCGAGGAGAGGCTGGCCGAGGTGGGCGAGTCGGAGGGGCTGGAGCCGGAGATCCTTGACGAGGAGCAGGTGGCGTTTGTGACGGGGAGGACCAATCGGTACCGGAACCTGTCTGTCGAGGGGGAGGAGGATTGGTGATGCAAAGTCAACCCAGGCTATTCAGGGTGAACTTGGTTAGAGGTCTCTACGGTTACATCTCTGTACGGTTCCGAAGAGGCTACGCTGGGTAAAGGTACATTTGGTGCGGAGGTATTCCTGATTCTATTTATATCCTATGTCAAATAGTTGATGTCTGCCGATTAGGGGGCAATGCTCCGGTATGCTCTATTGATCTGCAGGTCTAGCCTGGGTTGTCTTCGGATGGAAACACTCAACATCGCGTTTTGTTTTTGGAAGCGAAGGCAAATCATATATTACATCCGGAGGAAGTGTTCTGGTGTTAATATAGAGTCACTCTATATAAGCTCCGAATGCAGCATCTCGGAAAGTCGTGGCAGAGTTATGGACGATGGGACCATTTGATTGCATCATAGACTTCTGTATCGAGATGGCGTAGGCGGGCCGATCACCAAAATGGCAATCATGGGGCTTTGATTCCTTTTCTTTATGTTTTTTTCTCCCTCTTGTCTGCTCGCTACGAAACCTTTTCGAATTCCATACAAAGCCGACGTTTCCATGGCTGCCCTTTGAGTCTTGACCAAGGTCAACCCAAGGTCAACTCCAAGCGCCAGCGACCCTCAAGTCGACCCTTGAGACTCGCCGCACCAGTTAGGTGCACGCTTCTCGAGAAAGGCCGATATACCCTCCCGTTTGTGCGCGGTTCCAAACGAGAAGTAGTACAGGCTCCGCTCGAACTCATCGTCGCGCCCAAGGTTATCGCTACGACAGATGGCCTCTTTGGCCAGCTGCACTGCCGTCGAGCTGAGGCCAGCGACCTCTTTGGCCTTGGCGATGGCCCCTTCAAGCACCGAACCGGCCGGAAAGACCTCTGCGACTAAGCCGGGCTGAATGGCCTCTTGGCTCGTGATACTGGCTCCAAACAGGATAATACGCATCGCCTAGCAACACGATAATATGAGCAAATGTCAAAATGTCGGCCGCGTGGGGCGCTAGTCGACGATGCCAGGCCTCAACCTACAGTGTACTTTCCAACAGCATTCGTCAAGCGTTGGGTGCCGCCTGCTCCCGGGATCAGGCCGATCTTGACTTCTGGAAGTCCAAACTTGGCGCTATCAGACGCAAAGATGAGATCGCACTGGACGAACCGCCACCGTGTCAGTAAGAAGGCCCGAGGACTGCTCCTCGCCGGTGTTGAATGGCATTCCAGGGTCGATTTACCGCGAGCGCAACCTCGAAACCTCCGCCGAGCTGTCTCACGATAGCCTGTCAGTGATCAGCACAATACGGCTGGGCGTTCGGGTGGGCAATCCTTACAGCCATGCCCTCTACGGCAGCAAATATCGGCTTCCGGAACGAAATGAAGCCTTGGCACAGATCCTCCAGGTATCTACATCTTCTCGCACCCTCTGCATCGAGAAGTGATATTTCCTTGATGTCGGCTCCGGCTACTGGCGCTGTGAGCAGACATTCTCATTTCCACCCATCATGCTCCGAAGCTTCGACGTACCGCAGAAGAAACTGGTGCCACCAGTCACAACCACGGCTTTGACGGCGCCGTCTTCCGATGCATCGCGAAGCTTGCCGAGCAACTGGCGTATGAGACTTTGTGACAACGCATTCCGCTTGTCCGGTCGGTTCAACTGGAGAACTAGGACGCCGGGGCTAGGTGTGCCGCTCTGCACGAGCACTTCCGCTTCTGTGCTTGTCATTTCGCCAAACTTACGGATCAAGGCAATAGTGTGGTAGCTCGGAGGAAAGTGGGTGTCACCACGGCACCGCAACTGGACCTTCTGAAGAGAGGGGAGGAAATTGGACCACAAACGAAGTCAACTTGGCCGGCGACGGATCACAATCCCGAAGGTAGCAGTGTCGATGAGCGATACAAGAACTGCAACAACCAAGGCACAGTCAAGCGAGCTGCCGCACTCCGACAACGAATTTGGAAGGAGATTTTGTCAACGATGAGAAACACGCGCAACGAGATGCAGAGCAGAATGCCCCTTTGCTCAACTGCGCCATCTCTATACAACCTGAGACGGATATTCATTTGCTGCTGAGCGGGCAAAATTCCACCACTAGGATTAAGATGCGATGCAATGCAACCGGCTGCATCTGGTCGACATGGGGCCGACGGCAGTTCTCGTCCGAGTCCTGATGGTACTCGCTTGAGAACCATGCGGCGCGGCACTATCGCCTATGCAAGAAGGTCGTCTCCCATGGTCGTGGAGCTTGCTCTCCCATGACAGCCGAAAGTCGAGTCATGCAGCCAGAACGGAGGCAAAGGGATTATGCATATCATATGTCCAGGACAGGTTTGTCTTGACGCGATGGTGCACGATGTAGGGCTGCTCTGCCCCATTCGAGAGCCCCTGTCTCGATCAACAGCAGGTCGTAACGGGCTCGACAAGCAAGGTAAAGCTCCAAGGGTCTCTGGCAGACAAGCCTGTCGCCCAGGAGAACAACCTGTCAATGCCGACTTCTTCCACAGTCGCTCAATTAGAGTTGCGGAAAGGCGGGAGCTTGTCATGGACTTGGCCATGTGTAAGCACCACTTGGCCGCAAAATGCTCTCAAGTCGACACCGTCGTCTGGGCAAGTTTGTGAACAGCCGTTGAAGACACCGTCTTGCCGACGGAGATGAGATTTCCTTGGAAAACGTGTGTGGAACTGCACATCCTGTTTTACTTCAACAACGCCAATTTCCCAGGCGTCTCCTCGGGATCTCTACCACCACGGGTTGCACAGCCTAACCATGGTCACAGACAGAGGGACGGACGGTGATCAGCCAGGCCTGGTTGCATTACCGGTGTTTGTACCCATCGTATCTTGCCCTCTCCCTAATCGGGCAGGTCACCCGTGCTTCGGCCGACCGAAAGGACCAAGTCGGAGAAGGACGTTTTGGTCATCACGAACCGGATCTTGCTGGCGTTCATCTGTTTGTGGCTGAGATGAAAACCTGCCCGCTTTCATTCATTTATTTCACATGTCGCAAGCTGGGGTAATACCCTGGACTATCTAGGTCCTCATTGGGTCCACGCGCTGTTCGTTGCACTTGACGAGAAGCCAGAGGGCCTGCATACAAGGCCAAGTTTCTCAGGTTTCATCTATCAGAGAGAAGCAAGAACTACATGGTCAACGGAGAGTAACGGCTCTGTTGAAGTTCAAGAAGCCTCTTGGCCCCCTTTTTGTTCATTTGCCGGGCTCCTATCTCTAACTTTTCTGGAAGGTGGTGTTACTCCCCATGAACATCGTCTTGGGGGCTGCTGTGGAGCAGCCTCTGACCGTACTGCAGTTGATTTCCAAGAGATTTCAAAGGGGCAGAGTGGGATATGCCTGAACAAGGTGGCGGTCGATCCGTGGGCCACGAGCATGGCTGGTCTCGAATGAACCTTTATTATAATCCAAGATTCTCAAATTGCGCTTTACGAATCAGTGGCGCGCGGCAATTGATGTATCTTGGCCTTTCCAACCCAAGACAAGCAAAATTCCACTTTCTAGACTCGGTCAAATATTGAGAAACTGTCTGTTGCAAGCAGATTCGGGTCGCATCTCAGTTCAACCACGGTTCGTGGCGCACCTAATACCTCGGCCGCTTCTTGGAATGTTGCAATCCCCAGAGAGCATATTCCGTGGAGTCTTATGACATGGAACGAAGCCAAGTCTTATCATCGACGCAACATGGCGGACAGGCGTGAAAAAGAAATGAAAAGAAATCGAACCATCGGGGATGAAATCGAGACCCTAGTTATATTGAGGTTCTGGCAGTCTGACTAGGTATAGAATCACCCGGCACACAGCTTCATTTTTCCTGTTGCAACTATGGATCTCGCGCCCGGCATATTCCGCTCATCTCTCCCAACGCAGTGGTGACCAAAGTAAGCCTAATGCCAAATTGGAAACCCCAACACAGGACATGGGGGATACTACTCCGTTGCTCAAGACTTCCGAACCAAGATGGAGGGTGCGTGGGTAGGTAGCCATCTAACTCGCCGAGTGGTGACCGTGGGATACAAAGGTACTTTTGATGTTTTCTTGTGCTGCATCCCAAGTGGGCCTAGAACCCCTTTCGCCAGACGAGGCCTGGGAAGCCAGAGCCGTTGCACGTCCCTTCACGGGTCCCGGAAGATGCCATTTCGATACCGTCAAGTCGCTCCACGTCGCAACGCCGGCCGGGACACGAACATCACTACATCGAGCCCCAAGCTTGCCATGACGGAATATCATGTGTTTGTGCTGCGAGGGCACACCCACCTCCCTCTCAGGGAAAGGCAGCCAGGGAAATCGGTCCTCATCCCTGTTGCCTGCAAACATGTACAGGGCTCATAGGTATATATCCCCCCGTGGCACGCTCATCTTGTCGATGCAGAAAGACCTGATGAGTGTTTTCGTATGATTCACGGTGTTAGCTGTCCTCATATCATATTGCAGACCACTCCCATGTGTTGTCTTGCCTAGGCACCCTTTTGTCGTCCTGCTCCTGGGCTGGCTTCATCGTGTTTTGCATTCTTTCTGATATACCCCCTACCACATCTTGTGATCAGGTGCTGCAAATGGCATCTGACCTGGGCTCATCACGCACTATGAGGGGCGGCCACAAAATCACACACAAGCCTGGCGGCGGTTGCCAAGGTCCGGCCAACATGGAAGACCACCGCTTCAGCCACGGTCCCATGCAGCCCGTGCCCTTCGACACAGTCACGGCAGCCTTCCTCCACCAGGCAAGGACGCACCCAGCCGCCATCGCGGCCAGGGACCTCTCCAAGGCCGGGTCGGCGGCCCGCGAGGTGACGTACGCGACGCTCGCGCGCCGCGGCCGCGTCCTCGCGACCCATCTGCGTCGACTGGGCGTGCAGCCCGGCGACAGGGTGCCGCTCGTCGTCAAGCGCGGCGTCGAGATGCTGGTGGGCATCGTGGCGGTGCTGGCCTGCGGCGCGCAGTACGTGCCGCTTGATGGCGGCGTCGTGCCCGACTCAACGCTCAAGGTGGTCCTGCGCCAGTCGGGAGAGAAGCTGGCGCTGTGCCTCGCCTCAACCGAGTACCGGGTTAGGTCGGTCAGCGAGGAGTGCGCCGTCGTCGTGATCCCCGTTATCGATGGGGATCTTGACGAGGAGAGTGCGGCTGCAGCGCTGGCAGAATGCCAGGGCGAACCTGATGACTACGAAAAGGCCGCATCTGAAGAAGGGTTTGTGGACCTTGCTAGGCCTGATCTGGGCTGCTATGTCATCTACACATCTGGTAAGTCTTTTCCAATGAGGATCAAAGACGAGTCTCCGCTGGTCAGACCTATAATATTCGTCTTGAGCGACCAGAACAGCTGACACTTCAGCCTTCCAGGCACAACTGGCGAGCCTAAGGGAGTTGATGTGACACACAGAAATGTCACGAACCTCCTCTGCCTCGCCCCCGGAAACTTGGGCATAAAGCCTGGAATGCGAGTGGGCCAAGTGCTGAACATCTCGTTCGACATGGGTAGGTCATAAGCGACAAGTTGGAGTCCCGGTACATTTCTCTTGACACGGTTAACTAACCAATGTGAGCTTTTGTCGTTCAGCTGCTTGGGAGATCCTCGGGTGTTTTTGCAACGGTGGCACTTTGGTTCTTCGAGGTTCCGACTGGCTACCGGCTATCAAGGAAGTACGCATCTTGTCAAGTTCCAAAGGCTGGCAATGGAGGCCTAGGACCGTTCTTGAAGCTAACGCAGGTTTAATGATCTAGATTGAAGTCCTGATCTGTACTCCTAGCATCCTGTCAAAGTACAACCCTGTGGAGTTTCCAGCTCTAAAAATGGTGGCTACCGCTGGGGAACCCAGCAGTCAAAGGTGAGGCTTGCTCTGAATACTCTTTCTATCTCGTCAGCATGGGGCAGTGCTCTAATATCTGATCCAGGCTTGCGGACATTTGGGCAACGCACGGCACCTACTACAACTGCTGCGGGCCTACCGAGACCACTATCGTCAACACAATGAGCAAGCATGTGCCTGGGGCGCCCCTATCGATCGGATCGCCCACGCCAAACAACTCGATCTACATTCTTGACGAAAACCTGAACAGCGTGCCGCTCGGGAAGTCCGGCATCATGTGGGCCGGTGGTGCTGGTGTCTCACGGGGCTACGTGGGCTTGCCAGAGAAGACGGCGGAAAGGTATCTGACGGACAGGTTTGCTAACGATGGGTGAGTTTGGGCCAACAGTCGCGATGGCCGTCCATGGTGTTTATAGCTGCGGAGTGTTGACAACTTGACCGAGATTTAGAAGCAAAATGTACAACACGGGCGATCTAGGCAGGTGGAATCCTGACGGGACCATTGACATCCTGGGGCGGGTGGACGACCAGATCAAGATCAAGGTAAGCAGGTATAAACCAGAAAGACAGTCGGAGAGTCCCTTGAGCTGACACATACTACAGGGCTTCCGAGTTGAGCTTGATGGCGTCTCTGCTTCTCTTGCGTCCTGCCCAAGTGTCACAGCCGCTGTTGCGCTCCTCATAGAAAAAGAGATCGTCGGCTTCGTATCACCGAAGCTGTGTGAGCTGGAAACCCTCAAGGAGCACCTCGCTAAGCGCCAGCCCTATTACGCGGTGCCTACCAAGTTTCATTGCATGGATGAGCTCCCGCGCACAAGCAACGGAAAGGTAGACAAGAAAGCTCTTCGCGAGTACGTCACGGCCAAGCAGAATCTCGCATCGACTTCCTGCAGCAGTCTGGCGGCAAGCAGCAAGCTCGGTGACGGGCACCGTTCCGACAGCGAACTTTCGCAGACTACGAGTGTAAACTCGATAGACGAAAAGGCACTCAAGCAGCCGCAGTCGCAACAGATCGACCTGAGCGCCGAGGTTCCCGAGAAGACGTGGCAAAAGCCTATTCGAAACCTGGTCTACCGTGTCTTTATTGTCTACCGGTTTCTGTTCTCGGTTGTTGGCATAGCCAACGCTACTGCACTAATCTGGATCCTGGCGACCGGCGTGCCGCGGGTATGGCTGGGCAACATGACGGCCATCAACCTCGTCCTGGCCGTGCTCATACGCCAGGACCACGTCATAAACGCGCTCTACACCATTTTCTGTTCGGTGCCCAAATCGTGGCCGCTGGCAATACGCAGTCGCGCGGCCAAGATCTACCATCTCGGAGGCGTGCACTCGTCTGCGGCCATCTGCGCTGGCGCGTGGCTGCTCGCGTCGACCATCTCAGGCGCCGCATGCTCTATCGCTGAATGCGGTGCCGCGGCCGGGCCCGACCAGTCCGTCGCCTCGGCCGTGATTCCGTGGATCCTCATCGTCCTATTCGGCGTCATGGTCGCCTTTGCCTACCCGCCCATGCGGAAAAAGTACCACGACAACTTTGAACGCGTGCACCGATTTGTGGGATGGACTATGCTGGGCCTGTTCTGGGCTCAGACCGTCGTGACGGCAAACGAGGTAGCCATTATGACAGGAATCAGCCTCGGTCGCGCGTGCGCTGAGTCTGCGCCCCTGTGGCTTCTTTCGGTGGCCACTTTCAGCATCGCCCTGTCCTGGATGTACCTTAAGAAGGTGCCCGTCGACGCCGAGGTCCTGTCCGACCACGCAGTCATGCTGCACTTTGACTACACGGTCCCCGTCAACGGTAGCTTTACGCGCATCTCCAAGAGCCCGCTGATTGAGTGGCACTCGTTCGCAACTGTGCCGGCACCGGAACCCAAGAACGGCCGACCGGCGGGATACTCGCTGGTGGTGTCCAACGCGGGCGACTGGACCAAGGCGCTGATCCGCGAGCCGCCGCGGGAGCTGTGGGTACGCAGCGCGCCGACGTGCGGCGTGATGCGGATCGCGACGCTCTTTGAGCGCGTCGTCGTCGTCGCCACGGGCTCCGGCATCGGCCCGCTCCTGGGCCACATCCAGCGGCCGTCGTGCGCCACGCAGCTCATCTGGAGCACGCCGAGCCCCGAGAAGACCTTTGGCGCTTCGATGCTCGACACGATCCGCGGAACCATCCCGGACGCCGTCATACACGACACGCGCGTGCTCGGGCGGCCGGACCTGGTGAAGATGGCGTTCAACCTGGCGAGGAGCTTTGGCGCAGAGGCAGTCATCATCATTGCCAACGAGAAGATTACGAAGAAGGTCGTCTACGGGCTTGAGACCAGGGGAGTTGCTGCGTATGGTGCTATATGGGATAGCTGAGTTTTGGTGTGTCGATTTCTGTGGGAATTTGTTTAGGTTTTGGTTCGTTCGTTAGCTTTCCTTTTGTGTCGAGGTTTTTGGGCCCATGGGCCATCACATCATTCACCGCGTCCAGACGGTTGTTTCTTTTGTAATCCATTATATTCCATATATCAAAACTGGCAGGGTTTTTCTTTTTTCCCTTTTGTACGATTGCTCCATTCTTCTCGCAAAGCCGCGACTTCCTCCTACTTCATGCAGGGTTTATGTCCCGCCAGCAACAACCACTAGATCTGGCCTCTCTTGATGTTCTTATCGACATCACCATCTCAGCCAGGCATGCTTCTGTCCCCTACCAAACTCGGGGGCCTTCACGCTCCCCCAAGCTCCAAAACATCCCCCCGCGGCGGGCCGCCTTGGGCGGGCCGTCCAGCTCGGGCCTCTCCTTGACAATGCAGCGGTAGCGGTACATGTTGATCCTCCAGCACCTGTCGTCGCCCCTGACGTTGATGTGCTGGTTCGAGTAGTTGATCCACAGGTCGTCGTAGGCGTTCTCGAACCACTGGTAGGAGCAGGCGTGGCCCGAGTGTATGTCAAAGGTCCAGGGCAGCAGCGGGGTCTGGAAGACGGTCCAGAGGTGCTCCGTCAGCACGCCCTGCTGCGTGAAGCAGTTGAGCACGACCGTGTCGTTGCCGCGCTGCGTGCGGACCTGGATGGTCGAGACGCGCCTGATGCTGGGCTTCTCGCCTTCCAGGATGCCGGTGCCGTTGCCGATCATGATGGAGAAGGTCCCGCTGTGAGGTTTGGGGAGGTGCAAAGGTCCCAAGGGTTGATGGCATGTGTTTCAGTGTTGTGTTGTTTCTTGGTCGATTTAGGGAGATGCCGAAACTTACACGTCGAGACCGTCGAATCCATCGCACCACCTGTTGGGGTTGCCCTCGACGTCGTTGCATGGGTACTGGGGGGCGCCGTGCTCGGCGACGACCAGGCAGGCCAGGGCCATGATGTAAACGAGTGTGGATGTGATGAACTGCATATTGAAGGCTTGTTTATCTTGATGTAAACGAATGTCTTGCAAATGACTGGAGCCGACTGGCGTAGGTGTCTTGTTCTCGGGAGACAAGAAAGACGGATAACACAGCACTCTGCCTTCTGTCCTCTTTTTATTGTATCTTTCGTATTCCTTTTATAATTCTACGGAAAAAGTTCGTGCTTTCTATTCTGTGCATTTGACCTTGGCGGCAAACCCAAAACGAGTGTAGAAGGGCATCGTGTCCAAGTATCGAAGGGCGCCGGTGCTGCATGGCGTGAGGGCTCGAGAACTAGGCGCACACAAAGTTTTTTTCTTTCTTTGTCTTATTTTCCAGTCCAGTCACGATTCTTCTCTGGTTGCCTTTAATCTCTGCTCAAGGAAGCATAGCATCGTTCAGAAGCAGACTTGGTGCTGTCAGCTTCACGGGGTTTCTGTCAAACTTCCAAAGTCCCAAATGGCTTCGTTCATATCGACACAGCCAACGCCCACGTCATACCAGTTGGCTGCAGAAACATCAACCCGATGAACCGGCTTGGCCGAGCTTGGCCGAGCTTGGCCTAGATGATCATTCGCTTGATTCGTCGTAGTACTTGCGCTCAAAAGAAGGTTGCCTACCGGGATCATGCGTATCCGTACAAGACAGTAGTTCCCGGGACCTGGCCTATAAATACCGTCACGATACTATGTACTATGTATTTTGGAGGGGAACTGACAGCCATGCCACTATGGAAGATGCCGAGTTTGCGTGGATCACCCCGGCACTTGGGTTGGAACGGAAGTCAGGCAACCCCCCTCCATGCTTGGGCAGTCTTATTTACGACGTATATCATCTACTATCTACATAGTATAGTGGCCTGTTCGGGCTGCCATTCCATATATTACCTACTGTTTAACCATCATGGTACATACGTCGGTCAAGCTTCGGGTCTTTGACTCGTTTTTTTGTTCCAAATCATGTGCTTCGTAACGCGTAATACCAACAAGAGTTGGTTCTCATCACCATCACTTGCATCTAATTATCCTCCCCCGCATCGTGGATCTTGGTTCTTCCAAGTAGTAGCAGGTCTATAGTAGCAATATGTCTCGCGTTTCCAGGAACCGATAAAGCCACCGTCGCCATCGCATCGCCAATCGGACCACGCCATCGTCTTCCTCGTGCGCAAGCTAGGCGCGTGTACACAATATCCCCTCCACCATCCTCAATAACCATTCATGAACATGTTTATTTCCCCAAAGTACCTGTCCGTGCTAAACTAAATTGAAAGCTGACGTGTTCCGTAAACAAAAAAAAAATTCTTTTTCCTTCATAATGTATCCGGAGGAAAGAAAAGCAAGCAACAAGATCTCGGCGGGACGGGACAATATGCTGACCTGGTCTCCATCTCCAGCGGGCTTGCCAATGTTCTGCAGGCTTAACTTGGCATACGCCCTGATGACCTCCGGGATGGGGGCCGCTTTGCAGAACACCATTGAGACATGGGCGGCCGGCCGTGATGGCGGGTAGGCAGTGTCTTGGACGTGGCGCGCCCTCGGGGAAGCCCGCACGCGTGGGTATCTATAAGATGTCCTTCACCAGCCTCATAAAAATTGCCTCTTTGTTGCTGTCCATTAGCCAGCAAACAGCCTTTCCGCGCTTACTCTCTTCTCATAATAATATAATACCCATCTTGCCCTGAGAAAAGCCCTCGATCCCACATCCCCCAAGTCGCAGCCAACACCCTCGAACCCCTTCCACCCAGAAAACAGACCAACAACATGCTGCTCCTCCTATTCATTCTCGCCGCCGTCGCGGTCCTCGCCGCCCCGCTCAGCAAGCGCCAGAGCACCTATGAGGCCGCGACCGACAAGCTGTGCTTCTCGACGACCCTAGAGGACTTTGTCACGGCCCGCAACGCCCGGGACCCGCCCACACTCGACTGGGAGTCGGACGGCTGCACGTTCTCGTTCGACAACCCACTCGGCTTCCCGTTCCTGCCGGCCTGCAACCGCCACGACTTTGGCTACCAGAACTACAGGGCGCAGAAGCGCCTCACCCAGAGCTCCAAACTCAAGATTGACGACAACTTCCATGCCGAGTGAGTGACCTGCTGCGCCCTTCCTCCTGTACCTTGTTTTGCTTGTTCTTTTTTTTCTCCCCCATGTGGCCGAGGCTTTTAGTCGTTGTTACTGTCGAGATAACTTGTTTCTTCTGCTTCGCGTACAGAATTTCACAAGTACTGACCAACGCCCAAAATCCCATCAAATAGCCTCAAGCACCAGTGCCGGGGCGCCAACGTCTTTGAAAAGCAGGCCTGCATAGCCCTCGCCGACGTCTACTACCTCGCCGTGCGAGTATTCGGCGCCATCGACTCCACGCCCGGCCGCAGGGACGACGCCCTGATGAAGGAGTACCTCGAGAAGGTCGCCATCTACGAAGCCCTGCTCAAGGAGGCTCTGAATGGCAACCCCATGTAGACGGAAGGCTTGGGCGAGAAAAGGCAAAGATACGGAAAGCGACTGCATTTGAGGACGAAACGGGGGTCATCCAAGGCGATGAACGGGCATGGGGGCGTTGAAGCGTTGGGGCGTTGAGGCTTTTGGGTTTAATGGGACCGGGGCTGGGCTGGGCCTGGGTTCATTTGCTTGCATATTAAGGAGTATCTTCCATGTGTTTCTGGCAACAATATAATCTAATAAGGGCATTTGCAACTCTTTGCTCACGTCTTTCGACTTTTTTTCTTTGCTTCTGGATGCCAATGAATGGGTGTGCTCAAAACAGTGTGTCGTGAGTCGAAAGAAGAAAAGGGAGGTTGATGGCTGGCATACTGAATTTAGCCAGGAGTAGAAGCAAAACGGTGATCTCCAGCCAGCTTTTGATTGCCGTACAGCACACGTCGATGCTGTCGTATCATGGGTCAAAAAAGAAAAGAAAAAATACAAAAAAAATAAGCAGCTTGTCGGATCGCCTTGTAAGTGTTGGTGGAGCCAATGGCCATGGACTCTTATCACCGAACTACCGGTGCCTAACACGGGATTACCGGGACAAAAGCGGCTACCTTTACGGTTGCATCCGATAAATTGGGCCATTCGGTAGCTTTTTTGAGGATGGCAGATCGGCGAGGTCTTCAAAGGTTGGACATGGGAAACAACTTATCTCTAAACCGGCCATCTTTATCTTGGCATTGAATCGCAGACGACCCGTAGTATAAAGTCCTGCCTAGCAATGAAGCCGTTCGTCAGAACAGAGAGAAACCATTCGGTGACTACATCTGCTCCCTGGGGATTATGCGTCTCTTTTTCTCTGTAAAATCGTCGGTCCGCGTGGCGAAACAATATCGTCCGATGTGCCAAGCCGGGGCTTGGATTCGTGCTCTGCTTCTGACCTGCTGATTCTAGTCTTGATCTAGAAAGGCGAAAACCTGTGGCTTCTGGAAGTATACTTCACTCTTGCTCTTGGCCTTTTGTTTTGCAATCGATAAGTAGTAACGTTGTCGCTTTCGCCAACCGATCCCCGGTCTTCGTCTACCATCAAGGCCATCTTGGTATGGGCAGCTTCACTTTCGCTGTTTGTAGTCCGGAGTCCCGCAAAGTCAGACAGACCAGCATGCATACATTGTGCATGTACATTGGGAAGACCTTGGCACTCGCGCATGACTGGCTCCTGACAGGTATGTATCAGTTCGGCGAGGCCATTGCGGATATAGCCCACGCGCGAGTAGTACCATAACTTTTCGCTGCTAGGGGGGCTGTGCGTTTGCTGTGTATTAGCTGGCTTATGCTCCGGTTCTTTTCCTCTGCAGAGGGAGACTGAGGGCTCAATAGGAAGGATCCTAGACTTTCCGGACTACCCACGGCTCGTCTAATGGGATGACAATATTTCGTCTCATCTCGTCCCATACGTATAAAAGTTTCATGGTCGGCGCAACTCCAACTGGACCCAAAGTGCTTCCGTGTGCACGATTATTATGACGTCTTAAGCTTGGTTTGGAAACCCGGAGAACATTTAATCGGTCCCCTCTGCAGACTTGACCTGGTTTGCGAAAGAGAGAGGGTCGAGCCACACGACAAAGAATATATCTCGACATTGCAGAAATCAGCCTCCCCCCCGAGATAACACTGTAAAGTTTGTGGGAACAAACGCCCGAAAGAATATCGTTATGGTGTCTGTGCGCTGGGGAAGCCTCTTTCCCATAGTAACGGCAACGGTTGCCGTTGCTCTGGCCATAACACTGCTGAACAACGGGTCGAAAGTCAGCAACGCAAACGTCGGCGATGCATGGCTGATCGTGAGTGAACCTCCCAAGCTTGGAATTTGAGCCCGGCAGGCACACAACTCACAACCAACACCCCAATCGCAGCTCAACACGACCAAGGCGGGTCAGAGCCAGGTGCAGATATCGCAATCCAATGACCCCGCAAACCAAGGGAGCGGCAACGCCGATCCCGGCAGCATCCAGGGCATCCTCAACGGCCTGATCAATGGCATTTCGGCCAACCTCACGGGCATCATCAACAGCGCCTCCCAGGACATCCAGGGCCAGCTGATCGGGAACCTGACCCAGGCCATCAACCTCAAGGACACGTACGTCCTGTTCACCACCCACAGTTGCGAGGGGGACTATTCCGACCGGTTCGACCCCATGTCCGAGATCACAATCACGGACTGCTACTCGTACGACGCAACAGACAAAGGCAAGTAAACACACACTGGTGGTGTTTGATGTTCTGTTGGCTCGTCGTGCCATGTGTCGAAAAGGATCAACAAGCAGTCGGCTGACATTTTGTCGCACCCAGGCCTCCGCCGAATCTCGTACCAGATCCCGCAGAGCTTCGTCGTTGGCAGTACAAACGTCACCGTGCCCCTCATCCAGATCATGGGCTCGACGCTCGCCATCCTCGTCGACGTCATAACAATGGGCAGCCGCGTCATGACGGCCATGCTGATAATCGGCTCGGTCGCCACGGGCGTCGCGGCCGTGGGCTCGGTCATCTTCCTGTTCGCGCTGCGCCGCCGCGCCGCCGTCATCGTCTGGGCAGCCGCGTCGATCCTCGGCGCCGGCGCCTTGGTCGTCCTGGCCGTCGCGGGCACGGGCTTCGCCTACGGCGGCGTCGGCGCCCTCAACCAGGGCGGCGCCGCGCTCAACATGTCAGCCCGCACGACGACCAACTTCCTGGCGCTGGCGTGGGTGTCGGCCGTCTTCGCCTGCCTGACCGCGCTATTCTGGTGGGTCGTGTGGTTCGTCGAGTTCAGGCGGCACGCGTACAAGAAGAGGGTCAGGACCGCGGCCCAGAAGGCCAGCTATCGCGGTGTTTGGAGGGAGGTGAGGGACGATCACACCGCCTCCGAGCTTGTGCCAGAAAAAAAGGATGAGGGTGCCATAACGAGCAGTACGCATCCAGGCACGTCTGGGGGGGCTGTGTAAAGTACCAAAAAGAGGTGCTGAGGGTCGGCTGGGCGTCTGGCGGGTGTCCATACGAGGGGTTGATCTTTCATAGTTTAAAGTAGGTGGTATCAATGTGCCCTGTTTAAATTGAAACTCGCGCAGACAAAGAAAGCATTCAACAATTCATGGTGGGAAAATTCAGTTTGCTGCTAGATCGATTTTTGATCAAACTGTCCAGCCAAATCAGGCTTTACTGCCCACGGGCTTCTCGGGGTACTTGATATGCAACCTCTTCTGCATAAAGCCGTCGATGGCCGTCTTTATCTCGTCGACCTTGGCGCTCCATACGGCTTCATCTCCGGTACGAGGAATCGCATATATCTCCCGTGTGGCACCTTTTGCGTCTTTTCCTAGCCATTGTCCTAGCTGTAAAATCTTCGCCTTGCCGTTGGGGTGAGCACTTTTACCGTCCTTTGCCACGAGAGCTGCCCGCAGTCGGTGCAAATTGCTGTATTCCCGCGCCGTGAAGCACAGGATATAGTCGTAGTCCCTAAAGTGCGCCCGCTTGATCCCTGTCGGCGTCATTTTCTGAAGAAGGTTTTCGTATGTGGCTCGGGCCGCTGCGTTGTTTCTCCATTCCGCATCACACCCAGCAACGACCTCTTGGGGAAAGAGTGCACGCATGGCTTCGGCACTTTTCCAGGCGCCGGCTTTCTTGATGCGCAAGTTGTACGTGGGATGGGCATAGTTGAGATCCCTTATCTCATCCAGGCAGTCTCCGCCCTCCTCGACGAAGAAGCCGGCCGAGGAGACCTTTTCAATTCGATTGGTGTATTCTTTACCAGCATTGCCGCGTAACCAGAAATCAATGAGAAGCAGGACCCCTTGCGAGATGCGGCTGCGATCCATGTTGCTGGGGTCGACGAACAGGATGGAGAAGGACTTGGCAGGAGGCGACGGCTTGGGCGACGGCTTCGGCGACAACTCGGGCGACGGCTTCGGCGACGACTCGGGCGACAGCGACAAGGCTGGCATGGAAGGGGCGCTCAGCCTGCGTTTGTGACTCTGGCCGGCGTTCCCGGGTACATGGAGCTTGTTGCCGTCTGACGGCTGTGGAGTTCTTGGCCTATGAGGCTTTTTATCGACGCTGATGGTGTTTTTCGGTTCCCGAATCGAGACAGGCTGGCCGGGACTTTTCTGGTCTTCCGACTTTTTGACTTCGGCCAGCTCCTTTGCCAAGATCTGTTTGATCTGATCAATCATGTCGAGAGACATGGCCTTGTCGGCGGCATTCTTCTTCTCGGCATCTTTCCTCAGCTGGTCGATCTTGTCGCCAAGGCTCTTGATGTTCTTGTTGGCGTCGTCGAGAAGCTTGACTTGGATGATCTGCAAATAAGTCTGCACTGCCGTCTGCCGATCCCGGATCTTCACGATGAGGGTCTTGACTCTTTCGGATCCGTCCAGCAGTTTGTAGGCTGCATTTGCAACAAAGTCGAACCGGGCGACAAACTGAACGTCCCCGACCTTTCCCAGCCGCTTCTCGGCAAAGTTCTGAAAGATTACATGGATCTCTTTGCAGTCTTCAAGGCAGGCTTGTATGGCGCTGGCAACCTCTTTGCGATCCTGGTCCTGGATCTTCTTGAGCGCCGCGTCGCTTTTGCTTCCGGCACCGGCTTTCAGGTGCAGCAGCAGGCTTTCCAGCGGCTTGGTGAGGTCCGCAAGCTCCGTTTTCAGCGCCGCCACCTCCTTTGGTACATTCGCGATGCTCTGGCACAAGTCGACACAGCCCTTGATGCCCTGAATCAGGGTAATGACGTCTCCGGCGCTGACCGACATGTTGCAGGTTTTGGTAGTGCGTGGGTTGTTGAATACACGCTCAGTGGCCCGGTCGAAAGGGACGGCGGCATCAGACTCTTTTAATGCGACGGCATCTATCTTGGCTGCCTGGTCATCATCGCGATCAGTCAAGTGCGGCGGATTCTGCTGCGCCTCTCCCGAGGACCCCGCCATGCAGGCTCCCTCCCTCGATTCGATATGATCGTTGCATTATCATGACGGCGGGTCGCAATCTTTGTATCACATAAGCTTTGCTTGTGGCTAGTCCGCATCGAGCGATGAGGGGATCAAGCAATCCTTGTGGCCTGGTGTTGTGGTGAGACGAGTGAGGATGGACTCTTGGCCAAGCTGCTGCATCTGCAGCGACGAAACCGGCCAAAGAGAGTGGAGTCAACCCTAACCCAATGTGGGTTGCGCTTCTAACCTACCCTGTCTTTTAACGGCCGCGATGTGTTCATACGGAAATCGTGCGACGTGCAATGAGTTCTTCAACTGGATGCTTTGTACAGACCTGCTAACTATCTCTGAACTACAAGCCATCAATACTTCATCTCGCTCTTCCGGTCTAGGATCCAGCTACAGCATCAACTCGCCATACTATTCCCATCCCATCTCGCGTCTAAACTTGATCAGCTTTACATTCTTTCGTCGCGGTGGCATCTGCCTCCTCGCGGCTGGCCTTGCGACCAAACATATTCTTCATGTTCTCGCCTACAATATCCCGCGTCGGGCGCTTGAACAGCTCATCAATCTCCTCGAGAGTCTTGTCCTTGGTCTCCGGCATGAAGAAGAGCTGGTAGAACCAACCCAGCACGGCGATGCCGCCGTAGAAGCCGAGCGTCAGACCCGTCCGCGTCATGGCGTCCTGCATGGCCGAGAAGTTGTACGTGACGACGAACGAGGCCAGGAACAGCAGCCCCGACGACGTCGTCATGCCGTACGAGCGCAGGTACGTCGGGTACACCTCGGACGGCACCACCCACGTCAGGCACGCGTAGCAGCCAAAGAAGCCCATGTACAGCGCCAGGCCCACCAGGTAGCACGCCGCCGCGCCCGTTGCGTTGGTGTCGATCGGGATGTGGTAGCTGGCGCCGATGACCACCAGGCCGACAAAGAAACCCGGAAGCATGGTGTTGGCCCAGAAACGCCGTCCAAACTTCTCCATGTACAGGCACGCCGGGATGGTGCCGACGAGGAGCGAGCCGCCGCCCACGAGCGACATGTACGTGGCCTTTTCGTCGTCGAACCCAATCTGCTTCATGAGCACCGACATGTAGTACATGATGGCGTTGACTCCCGTCAGCTGCCCGAGCAGGATCATGATGTTGGCGTAGACGAGCGCGCGCCGGGCCCGGGGCACGGTGAAGAAGTCCATCCAGGGGAAGCGCTTGTTGCGCGCCATCTCGCCGACCGCCCGCTGCTCGTCAAGCACCGACACCTTCATGACAAAGAACTCCTCGCGCGCCTCCTCGGTCGCCGTGCCGCGGATCCGCTTCCACACCCGGAAGGCGTCGAGCGTGCGCCGCTTGTGCATCAGGTACCGCGGGCTCTCGGGCAGGAAGAGCATGCCCGACCACATGATGGTCGAGAATAAGAGCGAGCTACCCAGGATCCAGCGCCAGTTGCCCTCGACGTGCAGGAATATGGCCGCGATGGCGTACCCGAGCACCTCGCCCAGCGCGATGTTGAATTGGTAGAGCGAAACCACGTTGCCGCGGATCCGCCGCTCGGCCGTCTCGGCCACGTATACAGGGACGGTACCGCCCTCGAGGCCAACACCCATTCCAAGGATGACTCGGGCAGAAACGATCATTCCTGCGTACAAGAAGTTTGTTCCAATATCAGCAAGGTGTGCGCTTTGTCTTTTCTCGGAGCCATGAATTATTGTGACAAAGGGAAAACAAACGACGTACCAAAGTTGATGGACCCAGCGCAGAGTGCAGCTCCAACGGTATACAGAAAGCACGAGATCATAATGGACATGCGACGGCCAAACAGCTCGTTGCACGGACTGAGGATCAAGGCACCGCCGACAGCGCCCAGAGGCATGGCCGAGTTCACCAGACTGAGCTCCCGCGTGCTCAGGCCTAGGTCCTTGGGCAGGAACAAGTTGGCGCCCGAGATGAGGGACTGGTCCAGGCCGGAGAGCATGCCGCCCATCGATGCGAAGGCGATGATCATCCAGGTGAAGTATTTGGGGTTGCTAAAGTTCAGGTCGAAGAAGCCGTTCCTCAGACCGCCCTCGGCTTCGAGCTCGCGTTCCAGCCCCGAAATCAGGGCGTCCATCTCGGCGTTGCCGCCGCTGCGGGCGTACTCTAGAGCCTCCTTCTCGTTCAGCGGCTTCTCGCCCATTCCGGCCGCGTCCTCGAAGTGGACCCCTTCCGCGGAGCCGTCTGGCGACTTGGTTTTCTCCCCGAAGCTGGGGCGGGCTGGTTGGATGTCGGCCATGGTGCTTTGTGTGGCTTTGTTTGCTCTCGATTGGCGAACGATGACGGCCAAGAGGTCCAAAGAAACGATGAGGAGGGACAACAAGAAAAGGGCCAAGACTGACAGGAAGGGAACCTTGAGGCTCTTATGGGGGATAAAAGCCAAGTGCAGTGGAGTCGGAGCCAAGCTGTGCTACCCGCCCTTGGCACAAGGCTTCTCATACAAGACTTCCATCCCTGTAGCCAATTTTGGATCGTGGGTTCCTCTGTGGCGGGTCTACGTAATGAGCCAGGGCAAATTTTTCTGGAATACGGTGGGCTCGTCAGTCAGGTGGCCAGATCATTTCCTCTCTTTTTTTTCTCCTCTCGTTCCTAGCTTCTCTTCCGTGGATGAAGATTCCTCCGTCGTGTCATCCGACCTCCATGTGATGTGTCTCGTATGGGGGAGGTTTACCACCGCAGCATTTTCTCCCAAAGCTTCTCCAAAGCCTTCGCGTACCCCGAACCCATCTACTATGCGCATAGTACCCCTCGTGGTACGCAACTTTGTTTCCCCGTACGCCCCAGAAACTTTCTTTTTTATGCGTTGCTCGGGGGGACGTCGGCGGTACTATACGACAAAAACTGGAGAGTCGAACCTGGGGAACAACGTCTCGGCTCCAAGATTCCCTGCGCCCCATGCGGGTCTGGAGGTTGTCTTTTTTCTTGTTGTTTTGGGATTCTTCGGCGGAGGAAGTTTTGCAAGCCAACCCATGACGTACGAGCTATGTCTGATAAAAGCACTTGATTCACAGATAATCCCTCAAGTTCGGGGGTCTGCCGTCTGCAGTTGCGCCTTTTGAAGAGGCAAGTTTTCCTGTATACTATGTACCATGTACTGCATAGTACTAGACTAGTACGCACATCATCATTCCACGCACCAACCGGACGGCCGGGGCAAACACCAGGTTCCCCGGGCTCATGCCACCGCTGACTCGAATCCCACCCAGCCGACTGAAGTTTTTTTTTTTTCTTTTTTTCTATTTGGTCGACTCGGAGCACAGAGAGGAGCTATGACGCCAGCGGATCCATACAGGCGGGAGCTCCTTGACTCGTTGCGGTGTAGGTCTTGCCGGCGACCTACCCACATCACGTCAGGCTTCGAGACGCGGGTCCGCATCTTGGATCCGTAGTCCGTCAGGTAGGCACAAGTGGTGAACCCAGTGTCAAGTGCAAATTCAATGTCATGTACATGCTATTGTTGCTGGTTTGATCTTTTTTTTTTCACCGCAGCATTCAAGGCTGAGATGAAGATAACGGTAATGTATTATAGTGTTTAGTTTACATGATCGTTGAGCCCTCTGCACTGGTTCATGGAGCTATTAGGTTACCTATCTAATTAGGATATAAGCTTGCTGCTAATTATCAGATTCATCTTCAATCAGACCGCTGGAGAAAAGGGTCGAAATAGCCATGTATATTAGTGCTTTCCACCAAGACACCCTCCACCCCCCAAAGTTATTAATATGTGCGTATCAATAGCATGTACGACAGACAGCACTTCTAACGGGAATGGGTCATTATCCAGTTCCCAAAGCAGAAATTTTTATTGAAAGAATTTCAGTTCTATTTAGTCTCCCAACCTTAACCTGATTCATAGGTAAAGGACGCTGATTCTCTGTACTCCATAGTGAACTGCAGTACATCATGAAAGTAATGGATGATAGGAGTTTTAACTTCTACCTCGGCGCTGACTGCTTGATCCTTTCTTGTGCTTATCTATATTTCCGCTGCTTCATCTGATGCTGCTACTCGTTGTCTTCTTTGGTTCGATGCATTGGTTCATTGGTACAAAAACTCACAGACGTGTCTCCCCTCGCAACCCCTAGCATCGTCAAGACTGTCCGACCCAACAATGTACATGCGTGCGACTATATTTTCCAAGATGTTGCTCATGACCCTAGCCGATCGCGCATCGTAGCGCACCCCATCCTCGTGTAGTCGTGGGATATTCGCTCTTGGTGAAGTCTGTGTTGTGATTACCGTGTCTGACTGGTCTTGAAGCGGCGGACCGTGGAGCTGTGCGGTAGAAGTGAACCAAAACATCGATCCGTCTGGGCATTTGACAGATAGCATTTGCACATAAGGTGAGGCCATGAGGCGACCGTCGATGTTCTGCCGCGGCAGCCGGGTTCGAAGCTTTGAGAGCATCCGGCAGAACCGGAGCTCGCGGCTCTTTTCTCCAGGCCTGCTGATGCAGCACCCCTTGATGTGAATGCTCTGGAGATTGCCGAAGCGCTCGCGCACGGTAGACAGAATAAGGCGCCACGGGTCGTCGTCGGCGGCGCCAAAGGGTACCCTAAGATCGATTGTATCCAGCTCCAAGTGCGTCAGTGCCTTGCCATCGAGGCAAGAGACAAGACGCTGCAGCAGGCTCGTGGCGATAGGTCCGCGAGACCCTCGAATGGAGAGCTTTCGGATGCAGGGAGCTGGTTCTCGGGCTGCTGCTCCACAAAGGCCGTCGATACAATGCTGAATAACTTCACCACAACCCCCGAAAGTGAAGCTTTCGATTCTTTTGGCGGATGATACCAAGCCCCGTATAAAGTCCAAAACGCCAGGCATGACGAATCCAAACATGATTGTCAGATCTCGCAGATTTGCTGCCACATTGTCGGCAAACGAGGCCCATCGCAGCGCGTTACTGGTCGGAAGAAGGAAGCCGTCGAGCGTGCAAAATCGGGCGTCGAGAAAGGCGAGTGCCAACGATTCCAATGGCACCCGGTTTTCCCGATCCGAGGCCAGGAGAAGCATGATTGAAATGACTTCGGATGGATGCATCGAGGTCGCGGTGACCGCCTCCTACGCGGTACCGTTTGTTTTTCCCTTCTGAGTGAGCGTAAATGACTTGCAGTTAGGGAGGCCGTTGCGGATGCAGTCCAACAGGCCCAGCGCCGCGGGTGTCGTCATATCCAAGCGGCCGTTATCCCGGCGCGTCCAGTCTCGTCTCCAGTCGACTAGGCGCGGATCTCTCGGTTGAAGCGTCCACCATACGCTGATGTCCAGTTTCCGGACGTACGGGCGCAAGTGCTCACTTCTGGCGATTCTTTGCAGCTTCGCTAGGCTTTCACGGGTAAGATCTGTAGCGACGTGACTGAAGAAGAGCTTTGCAAACGAGCTGAGTGATGCGGCATCGAATTGACGATTGACTTGGCGGAAAGCCATGAGGCCGGGCCCGTCCAAATGCTCGGCGATTTGGATGAGTAGTTCGGGGATGAGAGAGCACAGCCCTGACTGAGGCATCGTCGTCTGAGCGGTGTTTATATTGAGCTTTTATTTCTGTAGAATATTCTTGCATAGGTTGTGTGTGATTTGACTCTCCGGGTAGCAATGAAATAGTTGAATATCGACAAGGGGTTGCACAACCAGCAGCCAGCCTGCCCTCGGGCAGAATATCAGTCTCGTCATTCACCATTCATACGAGGTAGGTAGGTAGGTAGCCGGGCAGTTGCTTCCGACTTCGTGATGTTGTTGGAAATACCTACTTTAAGGGCCGGTCAGGTGCATTGGGGACTATCTTTGGCTTCCTGTGAAGTTCACCAAACAGAGGAGACAAACGGTGATGATTGACAGGTTAAGACTCAAGGGCGCTTTCCCAATAACTGTCAACATGGTTATCATCGCAGCCATATCGACGGGACATACGACTTTCTTTGCACGCCATCCATCTAATCGTCTGTGCAAGAATCTTACTTTCTTCATAATCATTTCACAAGATCATCAATATCATAAGACCTAATGTGCTGTTACTTGAGCTGATCAAGGTGACCCCAAGCATGACAAAAAAGAGACAGAAGAGACCGCCCAGACAACAATGAATCCATAGAGATCCCTAAAGCCCAAGACCCATACAAAGACAACAAAAATACCCGGTTGATGATGAAACCTATGCCTTTTGCAAATGCTCCCGAGACCGACGTTATTCTGCAGCGATATCAACGATGCTCACGCTCGTGGCACTCCTGGGCATACTCCAAGGTATCCACGGCGCCTTCCATGTGACGGATGGCCTCCTCGACATCCTTCACAGCGTCCTTGCAACCGTGGCAGCCCTCGTCATACAGCCTGGCCAGGCGCTCACCCCAGTAGTTCCAGCGAGCCGAGTTGAGCGAGCTCTGACTGTGCAGACCGAGCTCGGAGCACAGCCACGGATCGAGATCCTCGTCAAAGATGCAGCCGCGGCGGAGGGGCTCTGCGGCGTGGATCATCCACACGCTCACCGCCGAGGCGGCCATGGCGTTGCGGACCGCCGCGTCGCCGCGGCGCGGCTTGGTCTCGAGCATGTCGTGCAGCACCCAGACGCCCACGGTCACGAGGGCGTCGTCGCGGCCGGTGGCGGCGGACACGGCGGCGAAGGCTTGGGTGTTGCGCCAGGTCTCGAGGGAGTCGACGTACATGCGCGCGTTCGAGTCGAGGGCGGGCTCTGGAGACGGGCTTGTTGAGGAATTGGCCATCTCAAGACGGGAGTGAAGGATGTGCTTACCTTGGAGAGGCTCCATCAGAGTCTCGGTCAGATACTGGTGGTTGTCCCACTCATCGCCCTGGAAGCAGTTGCAGCGGCAGATGGTTAGCACGTTTTTTATTTTCATGTGTTTCCAGGAGTGGGAGTAAAGCAAGAAGAGCGGGTGGATCTGGGGGACCAGCTTACCAAGTTGTAGATAATCAGCGCCAGAAGCAGATGACCAGCGTGGCGGTGATGAGTGCGGCCAGCGAACTCGACCAGGACCTTGTAGACACGCTTGGCGAAAAGAGGCTGTTCTTTCTTGGGGAGGCTGGCCAGAGCCTCGTCAAGCATGTGCACCACAGCCTCGGAGCTGGTGGTCTCGTCCCGATTCATCTGCATGGATGTAGCGCCCTGCTCTAGCATTACCGTGATCATGGCATCAGAGAGGCCAGAGGCCATTCCCTTGACGGTGGGAGCAGGCATCTTCCTGTTGAGTTATTCTTGATTGTGAAGTAGAGGTAGTTTCGGTCGGTTGATATAAATTCCGCGATGGGCTAGGTGCTTCGATAAGCATTTGGCGGCGAACTAGAATGAGGTCAACTCTGAAGTGAAGAACGAAGACTTGTGGTCCAATGTTAAGTAAGAAGAACGAGATTAAGACTGTTCGTCTGATGAAGATAAGTAGAGATGAGATCACCAGTGGTAGCCTGGTGGAGAGAAGAGGGAGGGGAAAGAGGCAAGTGTGAAGGAGGAAGAAGAGGATCTCGCGTCGACGAGGCGGCTGAGATAAGTGAATCCCGGGCTGATTTGGTTACTGATTTGGCCGGTGATCTGGTTACTGATCTTTGCATTGATTGGCTACAGGTTCGAAAAGCTGGACAAGTAAAATGAGAAGCTAGCACGCTATTGGTCCGTAAGCTTTTTGATTGGAGCGATTTATCTGATTGGCTTAGGACATGTTGCGGCCAGAGACCACGGATCTAGATAAATGCAATGGCATCGCACTACAACAAAGCTTTTTCGCAATTCACAAGATCCATCTCGAGTAAGCTAGGTTTTTAGGTAAGTAATGTAATTACATGATTGATATCTTCAAGGGCCAGGAAGTTGCTAAGGTCCTTCAAGATGAATGAGTTCCAGTCAGCCCAACCCAGAGATTCCTCCCATAGCACTCTATGTGAGATCTGATCTTTGTTATATCCGAGCTGCGGGTCGAATCGGAAACCAGGAAGAGACTTCGATGCGGGAGTCTCGTTGGAGCAATTCGCTTCCCTCCTCAAGCTTAAGCAGGTTTGCAAAAGTAGGTGTAGGCGCAATATGGGATAGCGTCGGAGCACTCCTGGGTGATCTGGACCCTGGTTTTATCAACTACGCAGCCCGTACGGCCGTTTGCAGCGCAGTTGTAACTTCCCGGGCATGTCAAGGCGCCGTTCGAATCTTTGGTGCAGGCTGGGCCGGCGGCACGCTCCCCTCCGCAGTCCACAGCGTCGGTAGCGTGGACGGTACTTAGGGCCGAAAGGAGGACGACGAGTATGTTTCCGGAGAGAAGCTTCATGGTGAGTGTTGTAAACGAGAGTGGTCGTGGAGAGAACGAGGCTTTGGATAAGTATGACGAGGATCAAAACAATACGTTCGACATGAAAAGTAGGCGGTTGAAGTCGAGAGCCGTCGACAAGGTAGGTCTACACAAAAGTTGAGACTTGGGAATCAAGCCCCTTTTATGATAAAGCAGCCCGCCCAGCAAGGGGGTTTAATTTACCAAAGTTTTCAAGACAATATACTGCAGGAACTAATCTGTCTCCTTTAATATATTTCGGGGTGCGTGGCTGCCTTCCATTTGTGCAAAGGCTCGCATTAAAATGGGAACGGGAAGAAAAATCAATTCATTCAAGCCGAAACTCAAAATGGTCTCGTATTCTTTTGCGCTCCGTTGTTCCAGTTTCTTGCAAATTATAGGCTAAGGGGAACAACCCTGATTGTTATTACAAGTCGAGCCTGCAACATCGACCGAACAGGCAACAAAATAAACAAAGCCAGCAGACCACGTCTGGTAGGAGCTCTTCTTCCATTCTAAAAAAAAAGTCTTTTCAGTTACTGGTAGACCGAGCCGTTTAGATATCTAGTATCAGTCACCTGGGCTGGCCTGGTTCTAGCAATATGCTATCTGAGCAAGTTAGCAGAATTAGCAAAGGATTTAAACTCGGCATGAACAGAGCCAAATTAAATAATAGTCCGCATTTTATTCCAAACTTGGGCGACCTGAAGCATCAAACATAGCAAACGAACATCCACTCGGGCCTTTCAGAAATTCCCTCTTTAGATGAAGCCTCAGGTTTTATCAGCTGCTTTGCTTCCCAGTGCTCCTCAGTCCCAGTGGGCAGTCTTCACAACAGCCATACTGCCAGCTTGGGCGGAAAACGTAAAGGAAATATCGTCACGCGCAGAAGACTGTTTTTGACCACCCTGCAAATCGTAAACGCGCCACTTGAATTTCGCTCTCGGAATCGCATGCTTGATCTGTTCGCGAATTGCCAACGCGGTACTGCTTTTTTTAGCCATCATCGTGTCGACTATAACTGTTGGAAGATGGCGGAGCTGAGCGGCTGTCGCTGCCACGGAGCGGATCTGATTGATTTCCTGATCCGGTGCTAGGTGAGCGGCTGTTGAGCCGCTTTCGCCAATGAAAAAAATCGATGTGCCGCCTTTGACTCCAACTACGGAGATTTGGATCCTGCTGTCTTTAGTTGCTGAGATAACGTGGCCGACTTGAATGTTCTTTCTGTAGGGGTTTGAGTCATTTTCTTCGTCGTCGTCGTCGTCGCCGCTAGGATTGCCGGTATTTTTGTCATCATCGTCGTCTCTGTTACCGCTAGGACCTCCAATGCCGGGAGCTCTGGAATCGGTGTTTTCATAATCGCTGGGGTTTCCAAGACCGGGATATCTATAGTCGCTGAGAGGTCTGAAATCGGGATCTCTATTATCACCGGGATTTTGAAAGTCGGTATTTCCATGGTTGGGATTCCCTAAGTCGGGATCTGCATAATCGCTGGCATCTTCAAAGTCTGGATCTCCGAAGTTGCCGTGATCTTGAGGGTTGTTATAGTTGCCGGGCTTACTAGGGCCAGCGCCATCGTCGTAGTTGAAATATCTATCCCACCACTCTTCGTCGTCATCATCGGACCCCCTTGGAAATAGCAATTTATTTTGCCTAATATCGAGTTGCTTCTTTGTTGTTAGCGTAGGGGTAACCGGAAGAGCGTCGGCCGCCGGACGTCTGACTTTGCCGTTGTTTTTAATAGGGGATTTTCCAATCAACCCACTGTCAGAAGCGGCGGCTCGGTTCCTTGGTTGGTTTGAACAAGATTCAACAGCTTGAGCAGCTGTATTGGTATTTCTATTATTGTAGTTACTGGCCAGGGGGTATGAGGCGTCGCAGTGATTTCTAAGTGAAGTTGAATTAGATATGCTCATAGGTCTATATAAGAAAATAAGAAATCTATTGAGAATAAAATCTTTTCAAATACTTCGAAAGAATTACCGTAAATTGAATTCATTTGGCGAATGCAATGCCAAAGTGTTTACCAAGCCGTTACCGGCTAATACTAGTACCAGAACTTGAAAGTATCTCATAATTAGTAGAGAATAGAACGACCTTCTCAATACATAAAAAAGTTGAACATGGTGGCATTTGTTTTAACTATGTGAGAGCACGGCTTTCGCCCTAATGGGGGACTTGTTACTTATTTATATTTACTGTGGAAATAGCAATGTAAGCAGCCAAGGTTGTACTGTTAACGAGAACTGCCCTGATACGGGAAGGCCGAAATTATATTATAGGTTTCATATAAGACGAATTTAGAGGCCCGCGTTCGGCCTTCCTCCAGCAACTTGCCATAGTCTTCCTTCAAACCTTTCTCCCATAGTCACTTGCTGCAACACATTCCACTCTACTCTCGTCTCTATTGACCGTTGGAATTTGCAGACTGACTGAGATCTAGAATCCAGACTAAAATATCGCGTAGGAGACAGCCTTGCAAAGTTTCCAAACGCGTTTAATATCGCATTTTAATTAATATGGTAATTGAAGCTGGAGTTTAATTGTGCCAAGTGCTATGCAAATTAATGAGAAGAGTATCCTGCCCAGGTACCAGAATGTAGTGTGAACGAACCTCTTCACGCTCCAGGAGGCCCCCTTGTTACCGGTACTTGCCCACCTATTTTACCTATTTGTTTGCTTACCTATTTACCTGTCTAACTGTCCCTCTACGAGAGAGGCGACAAGGAATAAAGAGAAAGGGCGGGATATAGAGCAGAAGGCAGAAGGGCAAGAGGAGTGAAGTTAGCCTTAGCTGCTGATCGAAGCTGGCGGCCGGCCTGCTCCAGCGATGGGAATTTGACATCGGGAATTGCCTTGGGAAATTTGCTGGCCTGGAAACACATGACGTCGAGTGGCGCTGCTGCCGCTATACTCTGGCCGCCTGATGCCGCATCAATCCCGGCGGCGCAAAGACAACGGGGCCTAAAAAGATCTGCTTTTAGGTATCCGACGGATAGTGGCCAGAAAATGCATACAGTCAGCTCCGTTGCAAGGATCGCGGCCCCCCGTTCACCACCGCCATTCTCGTGTCTAGAGGCAACCTATACTAGGGGATCTACTCGACAGATTGCCTGCGTACATTTAAGTAATCAGGGTAAGCTGCTACCTCAGAGGCGAAGTGCCGCTCGATTCTGCATCGGCGAGGCAGACCCGGTGATGCAAAGGAACTACGACTCCAGCCTCTTCACATGACCATGGACAGTGAGTCCTTTCGATACCGATCTAGTCAAGAAGGCTTGAGATGCCAAGACGAAGAAGCGTATTGGTGACTGCCATGGGCAACATTTTGGTGACTGATAGCAATCCCCCCTACAATTTCCCTCCCTCATTCCTCTACGCACCACGAGCTCTTCTTCCCTCCGCGACTTTCGCGTCATTGAAGTCTGCCGTCATGCATACCTACACTGGC
Organism: Pseudopyricularia cyperi; assembly: GCA_031306065.1. Lineage (NCBI taxonomy): Eukaryota > Fungi > Ascomycota > Sordariomycetes > Magnaporthales > Pyriculariaceae > Pseudopyricularia > Pseudopyricularia cyperi. The sequence continues at coordinate 849 of JASAOQ010000267.1, read as the reverse complement.
TGGCTTATCCAGAGCGCGTAGCCCCTGTCTAAAATTCTAGGGACCAGGCACTGCGTCTGCAATAGGAAATCGGCTGGAACGTACGCTCGTCCAAGGGGCACATGAATAAAATTACTTATGAGCTTCTTTTGTCTCATTGTTACGTGATTTATTTAGTAGTTATTCTGATTCCGGGAGGTTGGGTTCCGACCGTCTTTTTGCCTGCAACTAACAAAATTGCTTGCTCCAATCCTCATCGTAACACTTTAGTGGCCTTTCTCCAAAAGCCTGCAACCGGTCAGAAAGGACTGAAAGCGGTTTGGGGCTGACTTTTTGACCCTTTATCTCGCTTATTTTGCCTTGTGCTTGTGGCACGATGGAAACATGATTAATACCTTGCTTATATTGCGGTGAGGGCGGTGCCGCTTTCGCGTCACACTAGAGGCGGAGCTTGTCTAGGATGCAGAAGGAGGGACGCCTCCAGCGTGCGTTGTCATCAGAAACGCATGATTTCGTCTGGTCGTGACCATTCTTATTGTCGTCGCGCTTACTGCGCTTTCTTACTCGGCAGATATAGTGTCTGTCGTTCCAACCTGGCACTGACAACGACAATGGTGAGTGGTGCGCATGCTACCCGTCGGCCGAGTTTGGAAAGGGCTATATATCTAACTTTGCAGCTAAGTTTCGAAACGAGCCCTGAAGCAAAGTTTAAAAACTTAACGGGATACCCGAGATCTTGTTCGAGGTTGATAGTTTGATTTAAATAGCATGATATATGCCACTGCTAAACCCATTTAAGAAAAAACATCGCATGGCTTTCAAAAAAAAAAAAAAAAAAAAAAAAAAAAAAAAAAAAAAAAAAAAAAAAAA
>JASAOQ010000265.1:0-13141 GCA_031306065.1 Pseudopyricularia cyperi | reverse complement strand
CCCCCTTATACAAGGCACACAACGTACAGCCCCCAGGTAGATGGCTCGGTACAAATTGTTTCATACCTAAGGAAAGCACGCAGAAGGCGGGACCTATGCTGGGCATGCGAGACTCGTATGGTGTTGCTGGCGTGGCAGCATACTCGCCTAATGAGTTCATCAAACTTTGTACCTGCGCCCAAAGCATCGTGACTGTACGTTGCCGGGTTAGTTGGTGGTGTTTCGAGGGCCAGATCCTCCAGCTCGTCGATAACAATGTCAAGTTCTCGTTCTGATAACAAAAGATCTCGAACAAGTTCATAGTCGAAAAAATCGTACCCATGTCTGGAACGCCTTGCGCAATGTGTCTTGAGGTAACTTCTGATGGGCCCATTAGAGTGATGTACGTCCAACGGCCTCTGATTCGAGGCAGAACGGTGGTTTAACTCGGCGCCAGCCTCGACCAGTATCTGCAAGACTTCCAAATCTCTCGCAAAGTGCTAGAATTGGGTTAGTCCTGTGTTCAATTGACAATCGGAAATGTTACATGGAGGACGCAAACGTGAGCTATCCTTAGGCACAAAAAGAAGAAGCAGCTCACCATAGGTGTTCGGGATTCCCTATCTTCGCAGATATTGGCTGCTCGTTCACCCACCACAACGAGGAGTTTCGAGATCTTCTCGCAGACGTCCATACACCGATTAATTCCAATGGTGTAAACCCAGCAGGCCAGAATCTCCCGTGAACGTGGGGCTTCAGACTTAGTTTAGGTTTATGGCTAGCTTGTTCACAAAGCTCTCAATATGAAGACACTTGCAGCCATCCTTGACCTCGGATACCGGATTTCCAAAGGCCTCAAGAAGAACTTTGACCGTCGAGACAAAGCCCTTACTGGCTGCGATGAGCAAGGCTGCAACAAACACGTCATTGTACTCGGTCTTGTTGTGGTCAGCTATGGCACTTCTGATAAAGGCGCAATCTTGCCGATACGCAGCTATTAGGATCTTTTATCCTGTGATATCGTGCTGTTTCTCCTGGAAGTGCCTCGTCTGTGGCTGTATCAGTTGTGGATACGATTTTCCTGGCAGTGTCATAAATCGAGCCCAATAGTTACGTCGCTCGATCTGCTGTTGGGTCTGTTGGTGCCAAAGCTCTGATAAAAGGTCCATGACTTCTGAGGGTTCTGTAAAGAATCTCGTAGACTAGGTGAAGGTCTTTAAGTTCCTGGCCGAAGCAACAGGGGTTTGAATGTCTAATCGTTTCGTTCTCGGGACCAGGCGCTGGGGGAAGCCAGTTTGCTTCGAGTTTGCCTCCGAAGATGCGGACGTAGGGGTCTAAGCCTCAAGGTTCGCAACTGGCTCCGGCGTCCTAGAATCCATGGAGGCTGGAGTGTGTATGCCAAAGCCATCGGGCGACACCGGGCTCGGTGCTGCTGCTTTCAGTGGTTACTCCCCATGCGATGGCCTGCTTCCGCTTACCTCCGCCTGCCGCAGAAATTGCTTGCTGTCTGGTTGATACGTGCCGAGCTATCTACCTCTGGATAGTGGGTTCGGAAACCGGCTCTCTGTTGATAAACAAAGCGCTATCTCGGCCAGGTTTCCGTCTTTTGCGAAGGTTTTGGTCTACCCATTCCCAGGCTGCTCCTCGTTTGTACTTGCTAAAGCCCCAAGTCTTGAACAAGCGTTGGTAGGATCTTTTTCTTTGTGTTTTGGTCAGCAATGGCTCGATATATGGACGATCGAGCAAGTTGACGGTGTGGCCTGTACCAACCCTGAAGTGATGGAGTGAGTCGTCCTCATATGCTCAACGATTTGGTCAAGTGTCCTGTTCTCCTCGACGTAGAGCCTCTCCAGAGTTGCTGGACAGATCTGCAACTGCTCGGCCATCGTGATGATTTGCTGGGTTGAAAAGCACAAATAGACAGAGAGATACAGAGGAGCGTCGAGGTAAGCTAAGTGTATAATTTTGTCTCCTGGCGTCACAAAGATATCGACTAGGAAGTTAATGACATGTGCTTTCCCAAGTTCATCCAAGAAGCTACAGAGCAAAAAACGGGCAAGTAGTCCTCTTCATGCTCGAGAAAACCGAGGCACTTCCCTCTGCTTGTTAAGGTGTCCGTCAGCAGCCAGAGATCCGCCCCTAAATTCAATACCCTGAGGGTTTGGGAAAAGTCCCGGCTGCTATCGATGGGCGATCGTTCCAGATCAAATGCATCGCCGCATGGTGATTGGACCTTATCAGAACCATCAACATTGCCATATCAGGGTAGAAAGGCTGTCATGCATAGCCGTGAGGCTTGAACGCTTCGCCAATATAAATATCACGCCCGGGAGATTCTCAGCCGTTCTTGGCTGGTTCCTAACAGAAAAATCATCAACAGAGTCGGTCAGTGCTTTCTGGTTGTGCTTGTATTTTCCACGGAGTTGGTGAATACCTATGTTTGTGCTCCGTCATTCGTTCCAAGGCTGGATGTAGTTTCATGAACCATGCTCCCGGCTTGCCCTATACAAAGCCGTGGTCTTACTGGACAATACCCAAGAAGTCCTCGCTAGCGGAAGCCGGAAAGTCTTCCAATCCCTTGATGATTCTATGCTTTGATCGGTCTCCAGGGCTTCATTGAAAATTGCTATCTTTCGTGCCCGGCAGAACGTATGTTGTCTTTCAAAAGGGGCAGGTTTTCCGTACTCTTTGCCAGGACTGTTTTGTCCAAGGTCTGCAAGCTCTTCCTTCATCGCACTCCAACGACCTTGCCATGTATCTTTCCCCCGAAGTCATTATTGCCGTTGTGTCACTCTTGGTGTCTGCTCCTCCATCCGCGCTCGTCATCATCCATTGCCTCGTAAAGAATCAGAGAGAACCAAAGTCCTCGACGAGCATGGACCTTGGCGAGCATAGTAGTCAGGCAAAAACGCCATGTAGGAGTGGCTGCCAGATCTTTGCTATTGACTTTTTGCTCGGCATGGTTCCCAAGCATGGACTAACGTCTATTTTGCAGCAGACTTCCACAGCCTCCGCCAGACGATAGCCAGGCTGCGGGCCAAGAGCTTGTATAGTCGCTCAGGACAGCGTCAACCGTGTTCATCGTATACAGTTCGAGTCACTGATATCTGGGTGACTGGGAATATCCTCTTGAGCGGCAGGCAGTGAAGCCATCGAAGTGTTGGTAGCGACCGCTTTAAACAAACGGTCGGAAAGGCGTTGAGGAGGACTGGACGCGGAAGCAAACGAGTTTCGTTGCCACCAATAGCATGGAAATACGTAGCTGAATCTAGCCATGTACAAGTGCAGTTTCATAGAATCTGTGGGAGACACAGCACTGATTTGTACTTTCCGAGGTGACTGAAACCTCGAGCACCGCAGGGCTCCTAGAGCTTCACCTACTACCCGACCGGCCAGGCCGGCGATACGCTGACGGGAACCCTTTTTTTTGGGGAATTTCCAGTACGCGAGGCACATGCAACAGTTTCACGGTGTATCCATGCCCCAGTTCTGATTTTGGCCCCTAGATTCCCAGCGTAAACAGAGCAGAAAATATTGATATAAAAAGGGCAGAGGCACGGCAGGATACCTCCATCCTCATCCCTGGCTGAATGTGATCCACAAAAGGTCGCTGCGCGCCCGGTACCCTCGATTCCTTTGGGCGTCACGAACCAAGGGCAAACTACGGTGTGCAGCTTTGCTGGTGTGGGATCAGGGTTGGGAGGCAATACAAAGCCAGACCGGGTTATCTACGCTTGAGGATAGGTGGACTTACTGTTGCCGAGGTGCTCATCTCATCGCACTGTCATACCAGATCCCAAGTATTGGGGCCATACGGTAGAGGATGAGGTCCAAAAAAGGGCCTTGCGATTTGTCCCATGTTGCAAAGGGGGCCCAACGAGAAGACAATCGACGTATCAACAGTTTAGATGGCGTGTTTCGGGCTGGTTGAAGATATCGTTGAAGCCGTTGAAAACACTTTTACGAGGTTTCTTTTACGAGGAACTGGAGACCAGCAGATTTCGAGGGATAATCAGTAAAATCCTCTCATCAGAAGAGCCGGTTTCACTTGGAAAGAACCAATCGCATATCCGTCTGTATATTTGGCAGGGCCACCTCCGACACTACAATTTGAGAATACACCTTTTCAGGTCAACATGTCACGGATGGACTTGCAATTGTGCCGGTACGAGCCAGTCCAAACTTGGCTAGGTCTCGTAGTAGTGCTGGACCTGGCCCATTTTCTAATCTGAAGTAGAGGTCTTGGTGGGAAAGCTCACGGAATAAAACCGATAACCATCCAAAACCCGGGCAGTCAGCTGGCTGTTCCCTCAACCCCCCGGCGGGACCTGACATTATATCACACATTCCCAAGGTCAAAAGCACTGTAATATCGCGAATGGGGTGGAGAAGCATGACAGCCTCAGAAGACCAGTTCCTGGTTCTCGACCTTGGATTAGCAGCCGCGCGCTACTAATCAACCCGGTGCAGCTTTTGGGAAAGAAAAAGATGTCACTGGACCCTGTGGTCTTGTTCTAGTCCGAGTCCGTGTACTCAACAAGCGCCGCTTCAAGCGCGGTGGGGTAAATCCCGTGCCGGCGGTCACGGTTCTCTGAGCGACCGCTTGCCGACATCACGCGGGGCGTTGCTAGAGACGACAAAGAACATGTTCCTAACCCAGGGCACCAGGAGGGCGGGTCTTTGGCATGGGAGCAGCTCGAAACAGGTAAAACTCGAACCAGAGGAGCAACAGATGGCGGTATTCGGCTGCGAACCCGAAGGAGTCACCGTGTTGATGATGGTAGGACATGGTCCCGGTTCCTGCCGACAAGGCCGGCCAAGCCCCGGACCGTGTCAAAACCGGCGCAAACATGTCTCGGCGACTTCAACCCCTCGTCAATCACCCATTTATATCCCATCAGTACCGTCCCAGACGGCCCAGACCTCCGCGAGGCGCTCCGGGGTACCGCACCGGGAATTTCCGGGCTCGCTTCACGCTCCGACCGTGAGCTCTAGACGGTCAGGGGGTGGAGTATGCCCAGGGATGAAAGGACAAAAAAAAATAAAACGGCCGAGGTTGCGGACGCGGCTCGCGGGACAAACCACGATGACCCTGTGATAAACGCTCGTGGGATTTATATTATGTACAGCCACAGGGTTCGCCACGTAAGGCTTTGTGGCAGCGGATACCTTGATCTATTCTTTCGCCGCAGGCAGTGTTGATGTTTCAGAAACCAAACTGAGTAGAGCAGAGGCGAGAGTTTTTTTTTTTTTATTTTTTTTTTATTCTTGTCTGGAGAAGAGGGAGTTGAAATCTTCTTTCGGCAACAACAACTACAGCTTCCATCCTTCTGCGACCGGTCCCCGCCGCCGCCACCCCCATAGGCCACGCGTTCGTGGCGGCGGTGGTGGGCTGCCGGCAACACCCTCAAAGCCAACCAGATATCCCAAAGCCCATTTTTCCAGATATGATTGATACTTGGCATCAATGTTGACTTTTGCTCGGCATTTTTCTTTCTTTTTTTTTGCTTTTGCTTCTCATTTTCTCCTTTGTTGCCTTTCCGGGAAGCGGGGGTCTTATCTTGTGTGGTCTTGTTCACTGGGTGCTGCTTGCTGGCTGTGCATGCAGGGAACCTGTAACATAAGACCAAAGCCACCGGCACGGCCGAACAGCAAAGCCACTTTGGAGTTGAGATGGATGAGATTCCACGGAGTACAATTCGGGGCCCTCTTGTTTTGAATCTCTCCAGAATGTGGCTTTAGTTTGGGCTTGCGGAAGCAGTACTCGTAGAGTTTTGGGGGCCGATTACGGGATTGGCCTCGGTGAGTTTCGTAGTGTGATGGATGATATGATGATGATGATGACGATGAAGCATTTCGCTCGTCTCTGTTTGGCCTTGACTCAACAAAGCCCCATCATCCAAGACATTTCAACTATTTTACTTTTCGTTTGTTACTCTGTTGGTTTTACTAGTACTGCACAGCAGAGAGAAAAAGTTCATGCTAGGCTTTTTTGACAGCTAAACAAAGCAGAAGCAGTAATTATATATTTATTTAATAGACAACAACAATACAATCATAATAATCCAGGTATTTTAATTGATTAGCGTACCTTGGTTGATCTTGCCGGTGTGAAAGTGGGGGTGTATGCTCTCTTAATGCATTTTGTGCGGGGGAATGATGCACACTGCGGGGCATAAACAACGTCTAGCTCCATCCATGGGTCCCAGTACCGTCCCCTTTTACCAGGGCTGCTTTATGTCAGTCAGCGCGGCCTTTGTTTTGGTGGTCAGAGTAGAGTGCAATAATAAAAAAACAGAGTTGCGTAAGTAGGTAGACAAGCCAACTGCAGTAGGCAAAAAGTATATCATATGATATTGCCTATAATTAGACGCCCAGATAGCAGCAGTGCAGCGCAGTGTGGCACAGGTGCATGCGTTGGTTTTGTTTACCTAAATTACTTTGACTCGAGAGACAGAGAGAGATAGAAAGAGAGAGCTTAGAGGCGAGCGAGAACAGAAACAAGGCGAAAGGAAATGAAGTTGCAACAAAAACACGACGATCAAGCCACCAACTGAGTAGGTACATGCGGCTGCAATAACAGTTGGTTATAACCAAGATATACTACAGTAGCATTTGCTCGAATAAAGCGTTAGATTGGATGTTCGGGTGCTTGTTCTTTGTTTGAGATTTTGCCCGTCCTAATCGAACCTTAACCGGGGCCATTTTTTTATTTATTTTTGTGTTGTGTTTTGTTTTGTTTTGTTTTGCTTGGATCGATCCGCGTCTTTGTGCGGCGGGCGGCGTCATGGATGGGCCCGACTTTCTGTTTTACTTGGTTTTATTGCCGCAGCCGTTTTCTTGGGCCATCTGGTCTCAATACGCGCACAACACTTTATTAGACTAATATCCTACGGTTCCAAGTCAAGTCTGCGCCATTTCCTACGTCGGTAGTTACGTTACGTTGCGTTTGCCCACGTCTTGGAAACACAACACCCGATCTTTTGGTATTTTGGGGGTTGTTTTGATATTATATGCCGCAAAAACATGAGACGGACGAGGAAACGCTTTGGTCCACAAAATGACGTGGACGGAGACAAGAGAGGCATCTCCTTTGCCATTGTGTATTGTATTGTAATACTGTACTGATTGTAGTCAATCCATGACAAGCATATTACTGTACAAACATTCAAAAAGTACGCACTCTGTATGTAAGCCTTCAACAACCTGTTTTATAAGTGGCTGTGATGAAAAAACTAACCAGTAATTAGCCTAGCAGACCACGCCGCAGTAGCACATCACGGGGACCGGGACCGGGGCCAGGACCAGGACCAGGACCAGAAACCAGGACCAGAAACCAGGACCAGAAACCAGGACCAGAAACCAGGACCAGAAACCAGAGCCAGGGCCAAGGACCGATGTTGATGCTCCTGTTGCTTCTTTTCATATCGCAGCCCCTTTGGTTCGTCTGATTTGGGAGATCCGACAATCCGGTTGATGATGCTTCAGTGGTAGCGGAAAACATGTGAAATTTGCTCTCTAGCGAGAAGATGTTGTCCGGGGTACATACTACGGTGTAGCATTCGGGCTGGGACGGAGCCCGGGGCTTCCTGTCGGGGTTGTCATGGAGGTTTGTCTTTTGGTTTTCAATCAGCTCAGCCCAACTCAGCCCGTCGAGGCCGGGCCGTCCGTACGTAGGCAGCCGAAATGGCAATGGCGAGAGCATAATTAGCATAGCATCGAGAGGAGGAATATCTCCCATGATCCAATCAATGACAGACCTTGGCTCTCTTCACTGGGTCGCCGTGGTACCGGGGCAACGTAAGACGGCGAATCATGCGACTACGATGAAGGGTGGGGCCAGACCAATTGATCCTCCTACGGGATCCACTATTAACGGGCAAAGGAAGCGGAGAAAACCGTTGCCTGCTCTGTGCACCATCATCATCATCAACAACGTATCGTTCAATCTACCCGATATTTACTGTTTATCTACTGTGTGTATCTACTGTGCTGGCAGTAAGTAGTACCTGGCTCGTGCCTGGACACCACAGCAACATAGCAGAGCCGAGACATTGCTTTGATACCTACCTTCCCAAGGTACATTACACAGTCAGCAGATTAACAAATTCTCACACTGTCTACCGGGCTTCGGCTTCGTGTCCGGCCAGACACACACCAAAAGGAGCGAAGCGAGGCCTTTGCTCCGTACCTCGGGATCCACCGCCATCGTCTGGCTCTGGCTGCATTTGGGATTCGATTTATTACGGTCAGTAATGCATACTCCAAGATTCAATATTTCGTGAAGCGGCAGCAGGAGTGTTTTGAGTGATATTTCATAGTGCTCCCATATATCAGATCGTTACCAGCTCACCAGAGCTTTGCTGGGGAGCCAAGGTGTATACCTACCTACGGACCGCACTCACTACCCGCCTCACCACCATCATCATCACCTCGAATAGTCTAGACTAGAACCAGACGCATCGCAGAATCCAAATATACTGTTGCATAATTAATTATTGTACCGATAGAGAAGGACGGGGAGGGAGAGGGGTACCTTGCTCAAAACACTGCGGGGATTCTCAAAGAGACCATGATTAATTATTACCTTTGGGTCCCTTGTATTGGGAGAACCCAGCAGAAGTCGCAGGCCATCAAAAGAAACGAGTGATTTATTAACTAAATATTATCCGTCCGCAAAAGCCCGCAAAAGCTCCCCCATGTTTAGGGGTCGTGGGCTTTCTTCAGTCAAAAGCAAAGCAGTGGGAGGGCAATAATACGTAACGTAACGTATGTGCACTCACTCTGAGCGTCTTTTTATTCTTTTTTTGTCTCTCCTCGTCCCTCTCTTTTCCCATTTGATAATCGCCATATAATTACGACCTGATCTTACTTGATCCATCCATCATCTATCTCTGAAAATCCCCCAATCCCGCAGCTGCAAGCGGTTTGGTTTGGTTTGGTTTGGTTTGCAGCTTGCAGTTCAAGTGCATGCATCGCAACGCATCGCATCGCATCTCACAGTCTAATACGTACTCGTTCCGCTACTGGCTGCTGTTTAAACTGTCCCTCACCCACCTACAGTACCGCCCCAACCACCCGCCAACACCCACACCCACACCCACCACCCCCCCATCGGTCTCATCGGTATTAAACATCAAATCATTGATAGAGAGAGAGAGAGAGAGTGTGTGTGTCTGTCAGACTCGCGCAAGAAAGCCCGCAAGCAAGCAAGCAAAAACATAGCTGAACTTCAGACCGACAAACTGCAGAGCAAAGCATAGCCTCCAGCCTGGGCAGCCTCCACTGCCTTGCCTTTTGCCTGCCTGTCGACGGCCGGAACCTCTCATTACTTACCCGACCTACCTAACCAATATCTCTATTCTCTTCTTCCCCCCGTCCTCCCGCTTCTCTTTTGTTTCGCCGATTGTTCTCGACACCGACTTCTGCCCACATGTCTTGTCGCGCGCTAGGATAGAGTCCCCAAGAGCCAGCCCATTATCACGGCCAGCCCAGCCCCAGTCAGCCTGTGCGGTGCAGCTGATTAAATACAGCTTCACCGCCTCTGGGCCCCAGGAGAGCGACGTTTCTTCTGTTGTACTTTTTTCTTTCTAATCGTTTGGTATTGCTGGACTATCCAGTAAAGAAAATACTACTTCAAAAAGACCCCCTTTCTTTTGGTTCTGCCAAAATCCCCCGGTGAGGGACAGGGAGGGGGCGCTGAACATTCCAATCGCACCATAGCCAAATCACCGATACCCCAGCCAGCCAAACAGACATCCCGCTCGCCTCACTGTCGCCCACCGACCGACCTTGTCCGCCCTTCTCAGAAACAACCAATTCTTCTCCGGTCCGACACTGCGCCGCCTGTCCGTCAAACATCACAGCCCCCGGGTTGCTGCGGCGCTCCGTCGCGGATTGAGAGGCCCTACACACAAACAGGGACACCTCGCTGCGATCCGCCCACGGCCTCTTGTCCAAGCAAGCATCTCGACGGGTAAGCCGAGAGACGACCAATAATCACAATGACGACATCGTCTAGTTGGAAGAGCAGTAGCGGAGGGCATTTTCATGGGGCTTCAACAACGACGACAACCGGAAACAAGATCACCAAGGGTAGGAGCCGCATGGTGGTCAAGCCCATCCTGAAGAAGCTGCAGCCCGGGTCCGAAAAGAACTCGCTCGATCTCGACCGTGGCTGGGAGGACCAGCTGCACAGCTGGAACGACTACCCCGCCAGCCGCTCTGCCAGGGACGTCTGCTTTACTACCCCGAGCTACCTGGATGACGCCACAAGCCCCAAGACTGGGCCTGGCCTGGGCGGGAAGAGCTTAGATTTGGCGAGGCCCAAGTTTCAGCACGCAAGGTCGCCCTCGGGTGCGAGCCACGCATCTGTTGGCACAAATGGCAGCGGTACGGGCCCGGGAAGGGGAGGCTTCGTCCACCCGTTTCAGCAGACACCGCGGACGGCCACTCCGCCATTACTCTCATATGCCGGGTCCATGGCCAGCTTTGAAGGTGGTGGCAGCGGCGGTGCAGGCCGAGACTACTCGCCAACCATTACGGAGAACGACGACGACGAAGAGTATGGCTACCAGACCGGGAGGATGCACCCGTTCTCCCTGAGCCAGTCAAGTTTGAGACGGCCCAGTCTGGCATCCCAACGGACGGCATCTTTCTCTGACATGCACGGCGTGGTGGCACAAAGCAGCAGTAGCGTCAACAGGACGGGCGGTTACGTTGCCAGTGTTCCCGCCGCCTCCCGCAAGGTTCACGGCGGGAGCATGCTCAGCTCGAGCAAATCCCAGTCCGATCTTCACCTCAACCTCACCCTGGGCACAACACTCACAAACAACCCCAGCAGCAGTGACTCGGCCACAAACTCGCCCTCTGTCCTGTCACGCTCCACAACGACGACAACCACAAGCGCCTTCCCCGTCCTGACCAGCCAACCATCGCAGACCTTTGTCTGCAGCCCGACCTCCTCCTTTTCCGCCGCCCCTCTATCGCCCCTAAGGACGTCGCTCGAGATGGGCCTGGGAGGGCTGGCGCCTCGCCTGCGCTCGTTGTCAGAGCAGCAGGAGACCCGCGGCAAGAAGCCTGCCGTTTCAGACCCGGTCGAGCACGCGCGTCTCATGCGCGAGGCTCGCGCCAAGTTCGACGAGAAGGAGCGTCTCAAGGCCGAGAAGGCGGCGCGCAAGCAGCAGCTCAAGGCCGCCGCCTTGTCTGCAGCGGCGGCGGCCCCGCACCGACGGTCCAGGGATGCCGAAAAGCGCGATATGGACATGTTCCAGCGGCAGAAGCACGAGGCGGCCGCCAACAGCCGGCCCGGGACCGCGTCGGGCACCCTGCTGCTATACACCACCCACAGCGGTGTCAACAGGAGCGTTTACGGCGTTGACAATACACCCGATTCTGCGTCGGGCGAGAAGGCGGGCTCCAACGGCGGCAAGAAGGCCAACAAGTCGGGGTCGTTCTCCAAGGGTGCAGTGGGCACCCAACAGCCAAAGGATCGCAAGTCGGCCAAAAATGTATGGACCAACTTTGTGCTCTGGATCAGGACCACCATTTTCAAGCTCAAGAGGGGGGATTAGAGGAACCATCCCTGGTTACTGAAGTGGAAGGCCGAGAGGGCCTAGAATCGACTACATATGGGGACGATTACGATGACATAGGCCCAGCAAAACAGATCGGCGACGGCAAACCAGGAACCATCTCGTCAACCAAATCAGTCGGGGGCGCCATTCAACCAAGATTGATTTCCTCCCTGGCTACGCATAAGACTTGAAACAAAAAAAAAAAACACAACATCTGCAGCATAGTCTGCCAACGAAACGCCACGACTTTATGACACCCTTTACTTCGTCTTCACTTGCTCTATTGTTATTTCCGACTTTGGAAACGGAAAAGAAAAGGGCGTGTATGCGATTGAGAGCGCAAACATCCAGCTAGCACTTTGTTTCCCCCTACAGACGTACATTTGAGCGTTCTGTTACTTCCGGGGTCAATCTTTTCTCTCCTGTCGTTTCACGGGCTTCGTTTTACAAGTCCTCGAGAGAGCACTGCGGCATGCGTGTTCATCCATCTTTGCTTTTCTTTTTTCATGGCGCAAACAATTGGAGTTTTATGTTGTTTTCCCGCCTGTCTTGTTGAAATCATATGTTCTTGGTTTAGATCCTTGAGGATCCCCGTCACTGTTTGGAAATCGTAGCTTTGTCGGTTTGGGAATATGCCGCTCTGGTTCTCTGGGAAGCTTTCCTTCTTTCTATTTTTGGCAAACCATCTGGAGTTTTTGTTCCCTGTGCGTCTTTGCCTTGCTGCCTTTGTGCATTTAAAATACCCCCTCACACCTTGTTCATTTCTTCCTCCCCCTTTTTTGGCTTGTTCTTGACGGGTTCTGGGCCGTATTATGTGGCTTGTTTTCTAAACCGGAAACCAAACAAAAAAAGAGGAACGAAGACGTTGGCTCTTGACGCAAAAAAAACTTCAGAAGCTCCGGTTTCTACAAGGGCAGATCGGACCAGACCAAGACTGTTATGAGGTATATAACACACCATGATATCCGCAATACAAACAAGGGCAAGGCAAATACATAAACGGCGGCAAAACGTGACATACAAAAATACCTGCATCCTCCCTTTTTTCCCCCCCATGATTGGGTACCTGGTACCTCCGAATACATTTTATAGTCCGCAATCACCGAACCAGATGAACCAACATCATGTCCTGGCGTCTAGAGGCAAGGGGAGGATCAGGCGCAGGTGAAGATGGACGTAGCACCAAGACGACCCTGTTGCACATGTCACCATGACTTCCATGATCCTTCCTTACCTTGGACATACTCCTTTATCTTCATCGTCCTCAAACGGGCTCTAGATTCTAGACTAGAGTAGACCGAAGAGACGGGCCAAATTTGGAATCACAAAAAACATGGAATGCAATCAGCGGATCGGGACGGTTCTCACGTTTGGACAAACCTCTTTGTTATCTTGTCATTGTAAAATTAGCTATATTCACAGCGAAGTAAAACAAAAAGTTGTTTTGCGGAGAAGGAAGAAAGATAGGCAAGACTCAAAAGGGGGAGGGGAAAAGAAGAAGGACAAAAGAAAAAGCAAAAAAAGTCTCCGGATCTGTTCTATTGTTTGCCGAATACCGAAAGGAGAAAGAGCAAAAAAAAAAAAAA
>JASAOQ010000261.1:0-12431 GCA_031306065.1 Pseudopyricularia cyperi | reverse complement strand
CCGGTCGCTGGAGACGGCTAGAGCGGGGACGAATGTGAGCGTGGCCGGCTTTGTGGACCTCGTGTGCGCGAGAAAAGATCTGGTTCTGCTTGCTGACCTTGCCCTGATTCTTGTTGTGTCTTGGCGGCGTCGGGGATACGCTCCTGACAGGGGTATTAAATTGCTGCCTACCTAGATGGCTGGGCAGGGACGGGAACCTTTTGCCCCGAGCAGCGACAGCCCGTCTGTATGGTGCGGACCGATGACGAACGTCCTACCTACCTACCTCCTTGACGAGGTAGTCACCTAACATATATAAATGACATCCTTTTTCACTTTGTCTTTGTTGATCAAGTGCCCCCCCTCCGCGTTAGGTGTGTACCGTGTGCGATGCAGGTGAGCAAGGGCGGATACCGATAAAACCAATGCGTGCCAACTCTTGGTATCTGGTAATTATGCCTCTGATCGATTGGCTCGTCTAGTCCCCATCCAAGGTGATTGCAGCCCAGCTAACCGAAGAGGTTTTCATACCGCCGAAACAACCACCAGCCTTACTTACCTCCTCGCCCACCAGGGGGGGTACGTACAGTACGGCTGCGGTAAACGCCTGGGAGCATTTGCCCCTCCCAAATCTGACGAGCGGGTATTTTTTTTCCCCTTCCCCCAATAGTCCACGCACCCGCGCGCAAGTAGCAAAAGTCAGCCTCGACTTGGTATTGGGCGTCTTGCAGCCTCTGCCAGCAGTCAATGTCTCGCACGATGGACGGGCGACGGCAGCTCGACGTCGCCGCTTCCGAGGACAAGACGCTCATAACCCCGGAGCTGTCCCGGCTGTCACCCGTCTCACCGCGCCAAAGCCCCGAATGGTTCTCGACGCAGGAGCAGCAGCAGCAGCAGCAAAATCATCATGTCCACCACTGGTCGACGGCAAGCGACATGAACTCGTCGACCCCGACCGTCGTCGCGCCGCAGCACCAACACTGGCCGCCGCATCACGCACACGGAACCGAGGCCGCGCATGAGCTTGGTCGTCTGCATCCTGCGGCGGCCGAGTCGCGCAGCAGCAACATCATGGCCGGTGGCGCCTCCGTGTCCGAGGACAAGATGGTCGCCATGTCGTCGCGGCACGCGCCGTGCGGGCATCCGGGCTGTGGGGATGGGGGTGGCGGCGGCGGCAACGGCGGCGACGGCGCGATGCTCCTCGCGTCACCGGCAGAGGGCGGTGGGAGAAGGATCTGCGGCATGCGGCGGACGACGTTCTTTTTGTCGCTGAGCAATTTCTTGCTCGCGCTGGGTGTTGTTGCCATCGGGGTGTACTATAGCATCGCGACGACGCGGCGGTCCAGCGCGAGCTTGCGGGACGCCGAGGCGGAGTGCCCTACTAATTCTACGTAAGTTGCCGTAATGACAGGCTGGCTGGCTTGGTCATTGATCTTTATCGGGCCGAAGACTAGGAAAAGAAGGCAAGGGTCTATTCTAAGCGTTTCTTCTTCATTGCCCAGATCGAACAGCACCAACACCAACACAATCTCGATCTCAAACACGACCAATACCACCACCAGCAACAAAACAGTCAACCCCTACATACGCTTCTTCAACAACCAGCACAACTTCCACAACGGCGAGACGGTCAGGGCCTGCCCCAACGACGAGCCAAACCGGCAATACAAAGTCCCGGACACAGACCTGACCTTTGCCCGGATCTGCGGCATAGACTACGTCGGCAGCGACCTCGGCAAGCTGCCGACCAGCACGATGGAGGACTGCCTCGCCGTCTGCGCGCAGCTGCACCTGTATCAGAGCAGCGGCATGGGCCGCTGTCGCGCCGTCACGTGGGTGTTTGGGGGAGCGCAGGGCAAGAACAACAGCTTCTGTTATCCGAAATACGACTACGGCTCGACAGGGCCAAAAAACATGGTCGATGTCGTCGAGAGTGCATATCTGCTCAATCCTCAAAAGTGATAATCATCTAGAAATGAGGCTTGGTAATAGTTGTAAAAAATCCAAATACTCTTCGTGCCCGTTGTCGACAAGGAACAAGGACGAATGTGCATTTGTGGCTGATCTAGGATGATGATAATCGTGAATGGGCTTGGTACTTGTAGCAGGTTTCAAGTGCTGGGCAAGAATTAGACTTGTATTCTTCAGCCCTTGATATCGTAGTTCTAGCTGCTTGGCTATGGCCGTCCCTGTCGTCCCTGATTCCCAACAAGATGTCACAACACTTGTTCTCCTAGGCTGTATCACCTGACTCTCGCATGTCATCCCCAGTGACTCTGGCATCTCCTGCCAAGCATACACTGGCTACGTATGAATTCCTTTTTTTTTCCCCCCTCGGATTTCCTTCTTTTGCTCTGAGACACTTCACAGCAGCCCTTTGCATTGCCAGACTACTTATCATCATCTCTCTCGGGCAAGATTCTGAGATGATGTTTTCAAAATCGTTGGCCGCCGAATGCTCAATTTCCCAAGAGCCTGCCATCACTCGCGCTGGAATCAACGGCTGGGGGTCGGGCTCGGTCTGAGGACGAAGTTGGTCAAGTGAACATGGGCACCAGCCGCGCCGAGATAGTAGCTATCATCGCTGTCGGTGTGTTAGCAGAAATGCAGGCCGCAGGGCTTGTGAAGACTTTACTCACTGCTCTGATCCTTTCGCTCCCGTAGCCTTGACCTCACTCTCAGCTGCCGTAGTGTTGACCTCAACCTTAGGTCCTGCAGTGTTGACTTCTGCCTCAGGTCCCGTGGTGTTGACTTCTGCCTCAGGTCCCGTGGTCTTCACCTCAACCTCAGCTTCCACCTCATCCTCCAGATCGGCGGACATTATCACTTGATTCAGCCTGCTAGGACGGGTGGGCGTGTGCATTCCAGGCAGGCGTTGCTGCTGCGGAGGCTGTGGCACCTCTTGCTGCTGCGGTGACTGTGGCACCTCTTGCTGGTGCTGGTGCTGGTTCTGCTGCTGCTGCTGGTTGTGCTGCAGCTGCTTTGATTCCCGTCCCCGACCACGGACCTTCTTGTTCTTCTTGCTCTTCTTGCCGCGCGGCGCCGGGAGGCCGAGACGGTGGCGGGCCTGCTCGGCGTCCGCAATGGCCAGCGCCTCGACGCGTGTGGCGGTGCGATGATAGGCCGGGTTTCGATACAATTTGGTCCACTCGAGGAACGTATCGCTGGTACGGGGATACCAGATGCCGAGGGCGTTCTCGGGGATCAGGTCAGCGTAGAGATGGAACAGCTCGACGTCATCGTCAACATCGTACATCACGTCGTCGTCGGAGTTGTCGCTGTCGGGGACGACGCTGTCGTCCAGGTAGTCTCTGAGGAGCTCCTCGTTGGCGTCGGCCTCATCAAAGTCATCCATGCCTTCGAAGTCTTCCATTTCTTCAATGTCATCAGCTTCCTCGAAAGCGCCGTCGAAGTCGTTGAAAGCGCTGTTCGACTCCCTGATGTTGTTGTTGGAGACGATGTCGGTGCGATGCTCAATTCCTTCCATGGCCTCATCTACCGCCTCCGTGGAAGGAATTGTGGCGGCGTGATCTGGGGCCATCGTGTTTGGGATTGATGGTGTTTTGATTTGAACAAAAATGTTTGTGTGTGTGTGTTGTGACTGTGGAGTGAAACAAGTGTTGGCAATAAATACAGCAAAGACTTTTCCAACTCAGCCGAGAAGAGCCAATCAAAAACAAAGACCTTATTTTCGGACACTCGGTTTTCGTCGAGGTTACTTGTTTTCTTTGTCTTCACCTGGTCTGCCCTTATCAGTTGACGCACATTCTTTCAACACTACACTGCCTTGCTACAGTACATTCCAGACATCACAGAACATGACGATTATCATACATCTCGGCGAGCTTGAGAGCCATGTCCCAGAGCTTATGGCTCAGGTCGATTTCGGATATTGAAGTGGTTTTGTTACTGTGTACCGATCCGTCTATCAAACACTGAATCCATATCCAACTTGTGACATTCCTGTCAGTTATGCATCAAGTCTTTTACGAGAATTCAGATTCCTGTCACTTCAAGCATCCTTCTATACTGCGGTGCTGGCCATCTATGTACCCGGAATAGTCCATTTTCAAAGAGACTACAGTGATTTGGTATCCGTCTACGTTGGTTGTCGTCTTTTTCTGCGAAACAGTCAGGCGGAGCCCCAGATTTGCCAACGAAATACTTACTCAATCCCACCACTGCACTTCTTAACCAGTAAACAGATACAGACATGACTTTCTATCCGAGTGTTTCTACACTATCTGGTGGTTGTCTGCCCAAGTAGGATGTGCTTGTGGTTCTGGTCATCCAACTTGGGGACAGTAACAAAGCCAGCCGCACCTTGCAGTTTTCGAGCCTGGAGCCACGCAAGGAATGGAAATAGACTGCTGTCGCGGGTTAGAGGCTTACCACCACAGTCGCTCGTCTCTTGATATGCATGTACCGCCGTTTTCCCTGGGCACAGCGAGGTTCAGCTGTCCAGCTTTGACGGCGTCGAACCACCCGTGTTTTCGACATGTGCCGTGGTTCTTCCGGGGACGCACAGCGAGACAGGGTATGATGCAAAGATGAACCTTGAAGCAAATCTGAGCTGATTTCAGGGTAATATTTAGTATCAAAATTAGCTTTTCGGGAGCAAACCCATAGCACGAAGGACATACAAGGTCAAAATGTAGAGAATGGTTACTCACTGTGATACAATAGTGTTTGAAGTCTTCAGAGGTTAGTGACATGTGATTGCTTGGATATGATACCCCGAAAGCAGTATAGTATGATTAACACTTCAGTTGCTCAGATACGCAGGCGAGGCAGGGCTACTTCTGGTCCGGCCGATAAGCCGGCCGGGCTCCTTTGGTGTGAGTGGGGGATGACATGGATCATTGGGGCCAGTCTATCGAATGCTGTGCACCGGCCAAGCTGCCAGAAGAAGAGGGAAAAGCCTGAGTTTGATGACACCCTCATGCTGCCGAGGGAGGAAGAGCGGCATCGATGTGTCCCTACGGCCATGATTGGAAGGGCTCCGAGTGAGCTTGGCAGTGGCAGTGCGTGTAGAAGTGATATTGGATGCCTGGCATGGCAACGGAGCGGATTTTCGATTTAGTCTTGAACGACGAGGTTTTCCAGATGGGTGAGGCAAGTACAGGAGGAGTATTCACAAGTACAGCACTGGGCGACGAGGGTGGCAACGATGGACGACAATAACCATCAATAATGGTTGGCGATGGATGGCGATGGTGGTGAGGAACCTAACAAATGGGCTTCCGCTGCGCTGACTGTAGAACGGTCGAGGCCTGCCAAGGGCGCCAAGTGGGTTCCCAAGCCCCGCCAAGCGGCTCTCGGTCGCTCTTTCTGGCTCTTGGGAGCAAAAACAAGCACAAGCGCCGAGAAGCCTTGGTGAGAACAAGATCGGGACCAAGAGACCAAGCTTGCCACACGACCGACTGTGACTCGACTCTTCTCATCAACAGCTTCCTCTCGCCCCCAGCCTGACGACCAAGCAATGATATGCGTGTCTCGCGAAATCGCGTGCGCAAAATCAATACAGTAAGTAGTACACCAGGAATCCTTGGAACCCGACCGACCGGCTCGTCAGATGCAAGACCCCCCTCCCCTCCATGTCCGCCTACTCCTCTTGTCGAATCTGACAGGCAACCACTCTCGTTTGCAGATAAAACAGCTGCTGAACAGTTACATTCGCTTCTTTTAAAGAGGGGGGCGGCTTTGGCTTGCCCAACCGCTTCTCCTCCCCAGGTGCCGGCTACCTTGGGTATCTGAAAGGCACAGCTCCGACAAGCAGCAGGATCATGTCCCAACCACATTGGCATCAGCTTCAGCTGCTATCTGCCTTTGGTGTCTTGGGTTCTGACATGGAGCTTCTTATCTCGTCAGCGCCCTGCCCAGTCTAGGAGCAGACGTGCTGCGGCCAAGGCCGGCAAGGTGCTGAACACAGCCAGCTCCAATGTTGTGCCAAACAACTGGCTTAGCTTCCATGCAACCCAACATCCCTCATCTGATCGAAGCCAATGCACCCTACCCGATGCTATCTATTGGGAAATCCGTCCAATCTGCTTCTCGTCGTCCTCTTTCTTTCCCCGCCTTTACAACAGGTGCATTCCATCCCTGGCGTCGGTGGCCATTCTTGGAATTTCTCGTTCCGGTGGCACCAACGACACCCCCAACAGTGTGGCTCACATGGAGGACCTTCCCGTCTGGTCCTGGTTCAGCCGGTCGGTTTGCCTGCAACGTCCCTTTTCTAGTACCATTCGGGCAGTACTAAAAGGCCCGTCTGCCACCCATTTACCTCGTTGCGATACATGCCACTCACATCCCGTCCCTCGTGCTTTTCTTGTCCTCGCCGGCTTGCGCCTGTCGTTGGAGAACTTGTCACCGCAAAACCAACGCCAAGCCGTCTGCCGAAGCGCCCGACACCGGCGACCGACACGATGAAGAACCCGTTCAGCTCCCATGTGGGCGATGAGAAGTATCCCGACTCCCCGACCGAGGCTGTCATCGCTGGCAGCGATGGCGAGCCGCCCGTCGTCGACAGCGCACACGATGATCTTCATCGTGGAATGAAGCCGAGACAGCTTAGTACGTCTGATCCTGTTTGTCCCCGCCGCTCCAGGTGTCCAATAATGCACCACCTGGACTCACCTAATCTGTTGCGATCAATCGTTCCATACTGACATTCTCACCACAGATATGGTTAGTCACTTCTGTAGTTTCAAGGGCTTTCGCTGCAGCCACGAAATCGTGGCATCTGCGGCCGGAGAAGACGAACGGCATCAACCGAGACTCTCGCTAACATTATCGTTTTCCACAGATGGCCATTGCCGGAGCCATCGGCACAGGTGTGTTTTCTTCCTCTTTCCACCTCTAAATCTTATACTCCGCCGTGCTAACGGCAGCCAGGTCTCATTCTCGGCTCGGCTTCCGCTCTCAAAAATGGAGGTCCCGGCTCCTTGCTCATCGCCTACGTACTGATGGGCTGGGTCGTGTACGTGGTCATGGTGGCCCTCGGCGAGATGGGCACTTGGTTACCGCACAAGAAGTCCTTTTCCGGCTACGCGACCCGCTTTGTCGACCCGGCCATGGGATATGCAACTGGCTGGAACTACTTCCTGAAATATGTCATCGTGCTGCCAAACAACCTCACAGCGACCGGCATTCTTCTTAGATACTGGGCTCCCAACATCAACGTGGGAGTCTGGATCACAGTCTTTGGAATTCTCATCGTTGGGCTAAACGTAAGTGACCCTTGGTGTGCCCTCATTGATCGTGTTGCTCCAAGTGGTCGCGTGACTGACAGGACTCTCAAAACAGCTCATCCACGTCAAGTTCTTTGGCGAGGCCGAGTTCTGGATGTCTCTGATCAAGGCGCTCGTCATCGTCATGCTCATCATCCTGTGTCTTGTCATCGCCCTCGGTGGCGGTCCCAATGGTTTTAGGTCTGGCTTCTACTACTGGCAAAACCCTGGTCCATTCGTGCAGTACAACGGTATTCCAGGCGACACCGGGCGCTTCCTGGGCCTCTGGGCCTCCATGGTGCAGGCTACCTTTGCTTACCTCGGCACCGAGCTTGTTGGTGTCGCCTTTGGAGAGACCCCTAACCCAAGGAAGAATGTGCCCAGGGCTGTCCGCCAGACTCTCATGCGCATCATCTTCTTCTATCTCGGAGGTGTCATCGTTCTGGGCATGGCTGTGCCGAGCAACAACCAAGATCTTCTCGATGCCACCAAGAAGGGGACCAGTGGAGGTGAGTCAAATCAGAGCGATGGATGTCCGAGGCAGGTGTTTTTTGTCGCTTTCTTGATAGAAGCTAACAAATGCCACAATATTTCAGAGGCTTCCCCCTTTGTCGTTGCCGCCAAGCTCTCGGGTATTGCAAACCTTGACAAGGCCGTCAACGGCCTCCTCCTCGTCTTCACCCTGTCCGCCGCCAACTCAGACATTTACCTCGCCGCGCGATCAGCTTGGGCGCTGTCCAAAGACGGCCAAGCCTTCCGCATTCTAGGCAAAACCAACGCGCGCGGCGTTCCCATCCCGGCCGTCGTGCTTTCATCCCTCTTCATCGTGCTCGGCTACATGAACGTGACGACGGATGCGGCCAAGGTCTTTGGCTACTTTGTCTCCATGGTCACCGTATTTGGAGCGCTGAACTGGATCGCCGTCCTGGTCAGCTACCTATCCATGGTGAGGGGCATGAAGGCCCAGGGCATCCCGCGCAGCGCCCTTCCCTACCGCAACCCGCTGCTGCCGTGGGGCGCGTATATCGCGCTTTTTATCACGTGCCTCATCATCCTTTTCAACGGATTCGCCGCGTTCATCCCGACGTTCCAGGTCGACAAGTTCATCACGAGCTACATTGGCGTACCGATCTACATCCTGAATCTGCTCTTTTGGAAGATCAAGAACAAGACCAAGATGGTCAAGCCGCACGAGATGGACCTCATCACCGACAGAAGGGACTGATATGGCTGTTCGCGATGGTTATTTCGGATTTTGTTGAGTTACCTGAGGAGACGAGAGATCCGTTGCCTTAGATTATATGTCCCCTATGTGCACAGCAATCTGTTTATGAAGCGCAGGCAGCGTCGCACCTTTCTTGACTTGGCGCCCCCGTAACACTGCGCAATCCTTGTACATTTTTGGACTGTATCATGTCATAAAAGCTTCATCTACTAATCCTGCTAGCTGCTATCAACAATCGAGCCTCCACATACTCCATGGCATTTTCACCCAAATTTCGACCATTCCTACCTTCAAACACAAATACCCCCACAATCGCGACCTCCATTCCGGGGATCACAGGAATCCCTGCGGTCTTCGACACAAAGCTTGCCATCAGCACATGGTATATTGCCCAACCCTCCGCAGAAGACCGGCTCGACGCAGATTCCCGGCATGTCGCACGCCATCCCGCACCCTCCAACGTACGGATCGTCAATGCAGACCTGGCCACGGGGACAGGCCTTGGGTATAACCCTGAACCCCCCACATTGCTCGTAGTGTCTCGTCGGCGTCGGCGCCGGCGTCTCCGCCGTCCTCGTGGGCCATGTCGTCGGCGTCGGCGTCGGCTGCATCCTGGTGCCGGCGCGTCTGCTGTTACGACGAATTTGGCACTCTTTATCATCGTCGTCCTCTGTATATGGATAGACGGAGGCCCGCCTGGGGTGGTGCGACGGACGCGGCGGCGTCATCGTCGTGGCGGCTGCGCACCGGCCGGGGCAGTTCTCGGCCCGCGTGGCCGGGCACGCCGGGTCCAAGGCCGAGCAGGTGCTTCCTGTCGGGCAAGCGGCCATCTTGAAGCCGCAGGGGCGGCCCGGGGCGTGAGACCGGGCGAGCGCTGCCGCTGGTGCTAGGATCATGAGGAAGGCCGTTGCGAGGAGGAGTTGCATCTTTTCTGATGTTTGGCTTTGGGTTTTTGGTCGTAGGGGATATCTTGGCTAATGACGTTTGGTGAGGAGGACGCGCTCTCTTCAACCTGGCCTTGTGCGTGGAAAAAGTGAGAGGTCTTTGAGTATGACTGACTGATTGACTGACCGACCGACTGATGGTGGACAGGCAACAAGACGAGTGCCCGGACCAAGACTGCAGATCATCTTGAAGCCGGATCTTTTATAACCGCACCAGACCCTGGCCACTAGATCAAGGGATGACCATCATAGGTACGCGCCCTTTCCCCTCTGCGCGTCGCCGAGGGGGGCGGGCGGCGGGCTGTCGTTTCACCACCATTCCTGCTGACGTTGAACCTCTCCCTCCCTCTTTCTGCACCACCCCTCCGCCCTACCCCAGGAGAGACAATGTGGTTCCCATCAGCATCGGCAGAAGCAACAGAGTGCCAGCTATATTCCCCCACAAAAAAAGGGTCGCGAAGGACGGGATCTTGGTCAGCTCGAACTAGCGAGCGGTGGCACCCGGGTATTGTGGCGTTCGCGGTGCGGAATGTTGGCGTTTGGGCGGCCGCTAGCCCTCCTCTTTTCCAGCCCCGAGGTGACATTTCCGTCGCTTGGCATATATTTGGGATGCTGGAATTCAAAACGCTTTACTGATCCCCTGGGATCTCTCCATCTTTACGCGTTTTTCGACACGTAAAAGTTGGACGGCCGGTGACGGTGCCCTTGGGTGGTTTACTTAATGGCGGCGAAGGGGTCTTGAACGGCCGCTCCCCATCTCGGGGCTGGCCTGAACACATCAAGACAGAAGTGAGCGGAGAGTCTCGGTCCGTACGTAGGGGAACTGACGATATGACTGCGAAATGGTTCAGCTGTCTCGAGTGAGGCATCTCCAATGGTGGGGGTTTTTTTTTATGCTTCCACGGGCGCCGCGAATGTTTGGTGCCACCTGACGTACTGGTGGTTTCTCAGCCGAGAGAAACACAAGACACAGATGGCTCTCACCTCTTGTAATATTGTTCAGCACGGCATTCGCGGCTTGGCGTTGTCGAGAGCCATGCGTCGTGTACTGTACCCGTTCACCAAAGCCATGTTCTGAGAGATCTGAACTGGCGATTTCCTCCGCTCTCGAAATATTTTCTAAGCCCAGTTTGCTACACCTTTCCCTATTTCTTTTTTTTTCTTTTTGGGATTTTGGAGAGGCAGTGCCTCCGTGGGAGCATTTGTACGTAAGATATACAGAATTGAGGTGGTCCTCTGTGGAGGTTTCTTTCTCCCTGCCACAGCCCGAGTAAGCCTATTTCTCCGTCAAGATTACTATTCCTGCATCTCGGCAGGCAGTGACAGGCAGTGACTGAGCGCGCACCATAATATAGGGAGGCTCCATGGCTTGAGAACGATTGCTGCCTTGAGTATACTCTTTTTGGATCCGGCGCCATCGCAGTAATCTTGGCCGATCACCACTTGTTCGGAATCAAAACTTTCGGAGAGACTGTGGAAACTGTAGATTTTCACTAACTATCACGTTATTGGGCTGGCACAGATGTCGGGAACTATAAGAGCCCGGATTACACCTCGTTGGCGATGATGTCTCAACTTCTTGTCACTCACAATCATCAACATCTCGACAGCCACCACGATCCCACCCCAGCAAAACAACGACCAAGACAAGCAGATTTTCCAAGTGCCTCTTGAGATCACCTTTACACTAGTTTTACACAGCGTATCCAAAGATGCGTTTGGCTATCGTTTCCTCCTCGGCGGCGCTATTCCTGCAGGGCTTTGGCGTCTATGCCGTCCACATTATGACTGGCGGGTACTTCAACAGCAAATTCCTCGGGGATTAGCCAAGACTCAGCCAGTCATTCCCCCTGTTGGAGTTCCAACCTTTTGTGTCTTTCTATCTGCGTTATAGGTGCTTATGGATTGGTCACGCATCCCACTGAAAAGTCAAGTATAGAAATACCGCATCGCCACATTCACTTTAGGCCGAGTAGTTCGTCGAGGCATACCGCGAATTGATAGGCACAGATGATTTGGCTGGAATGGTTTCTGTGAACCAAGCCGGTGCGGGAGTCTTCTTCTTCCCAGGCCGCTCTGGTATTTTGATTCAGTGAAAGGTGCTATAAAGGCCGCGTTAGGTAAACTCATCGCAGCAGGCAACCTACTGCATTGAATGCTACTTTGAGAATCGAGGCATCAAACTTGGATATACAACTTCTTGAATTAGTCTCCAATTTACTGGAAGGATTATAAGCGACAGAACACAGACATATAGAGCTTAGTCTAGTTTGTGATAAACAAGAATCTCCTTTTTGTCATCTCTCGCTCCTCTATCTCATTCAATAAACTATTTTACATGCTCTGGGATTATCAGTCAAACTTCACCAGCTGCATGGAACAATAAAATTTCAGGGTATATAAGTTTAAGCCCTAATATAGTCAAATAAAGCGGTATGCACTTTCCATTGGTTATTACTCTTTACGTGGACTGTTATACATAATGAATGACATGCCTGTGCCAGTCAAAGCTATCCCTACTACCTCGCTAATGTGATGAATTATAAGACTCAAAGATGTTAAATTTTGATGTACGCTTTTGATACGCATTTTCGATATGCCATGGTGGCTGCCCTTTTGTTTGTAACCCTGGTCCAATACCCTGTTTTAGTAACTTCTTTAAAACTAGACTGTAATTGTATGGCCAACGACTCAATACTTGTATTTCTGGGTTTTTTTCATCTGATTATTGGCCAATCTTAGCCCAATAATGACATCGCAATCGAATTTTTTGGTGTGAGTAGCCACAACACAACACCTCGATACGGCTCAACAATCGCGCGTACGTACCTTCGCTTGCGACTGGGGATTATATCAAGGCAACGTTCGGGTTTAGGCAAATATCTGGAAACATCTCTTGTAGTAGTGTGGAAACTAAGACGCAAAGTAATAACTGAGAGACCGGCAAATAAACGGTGTGTGAATTCTTAGTATACTAATCCTTATCAAAAGTCTAAGTGCTTTCGATCAGTCGAACCTTGAAATTAAGCATTGAACATTGAATTGGGGCAACAA
>JASAOQ010000259.1:73021-126831 GCA_031306065.1 Pseudopyricularia cyperi | reverse complement strand
CCCCCCTGCCAATACAAACCCCCCCGCACCCACTAACACGAGATGTCACCGTCACCCCAAAAAAACAGTGCAGTGGCAGACCGCCAGCGACGTCATCCAGGCCATCCCCGCCGCCATCAACACCCAGACCTCGCTGCTGCTCGGGCTCTGGATCTCGGGCGGCCCGCAGGCCATCGACAACGAGCTGGCGGCGCTCCAAAAGGCCATTGCCCAGTACGGCACCGCCTTCACGTCGCTCGTCGTCGGCATCTCGGTCGGCTCCGAAGACCTGTACCGCAACTACAACAACGAGGTCGGCGTCGACGCCGCCTTCCTGCTCAGCTGCGTCCAGCGCACGCGCGACGCCATCCGCGGCACCGCCCTCGCCAACGTCCCCGTCGGCCACGTCGACACGTACGACGCCTACCTGGACGGCCGCAGCGCCGGCGTCATCTCGGCCATCGACTGGATCGGCTTCGACGGCTACCCCTACTGGGAGCAGACCCTGCCCAACTCCATCGACAACGCCTACACCCGCTTCTACGAGGGGCTCAACAAGACCCTCGCCATCTCGCAGGGCAAGCCCGTCTGGGTCACCGAAACCGGCTGGCCCGTCGTCGGCGAGCAGATCAACGAGGCCGTCGCCAATGCACAGAACGCCAGGAAGTACTGGCAGGACGTGGCCTGCTCCCTGGTTCGCTCAAACATCAACATCTGGTGGTACATGCTCCAGGAGTCCCAATGGGGACAGGCAGCGACCGAGTAAGTTTTTATGTGTGTTGTGGTGTTGGAGTCGTCGAACATGAGCACTAACATGAGACACTCTAGCTTCGGTATCTTCGGTGCTGGCGATCTCTTTGCCATCAACCCGTACTATGACCTGTCCTGCTAGATTACCTGGACTGTATTAGCGTTGCAGCTGTCGGCATGGCCTCTCGTTGGTTGACTGGAACAAAAGTGCAAAGGTGGCCATTGGGGTAACACGGGATCTTGTAACGCACATACACAAACATTGGATGTAATGATTATGACTAGACAACAGGATAGTTAAGAGACAATGGGATAGTCAACCTGAGCCAAACACAACAAGTGCATTCTCCCGTGCAGTTTTCAAGGCTGTTGGCTTGAAGCTCTTCGTGTTGCAGGCCTGGTCACGTGATGCGTTTAACATGCTTCGGCGCAAGACTCGGAAGCGGTGGGATCTTGGATCCTCAAGGGTGAATGAGCTTGTGCGACATGGTGTAGAATGCATGGCATGCTGGCGGCTATAGCTATCGTGCTACTCGGGCACCCGTGGATACCTACTTATGGAGCGCGTACCTGCAACCGACCACCAGTTTCGATGCCGACTGGCTTGTCCCCTCGCCATAATATAGCTGCCTTGGAATGGAGGACTTGAGCGACCCTCGGCAAGCTTACTAGATGGATTGATATGGTAGTAGACGCCTTGAGTTGGAAGCAGAGCGTGACATCCAAGGACCTATGAGCTGTTTTCAAGGGTTATGCGGCTTGCAACGGTTCTCTATGGAGTTGCCATGGTTCTGCTGCTTTCCTCGAAATATCGCTACAGTGTTGGACTTCTCTCTCCAGCTCTGGGCTCGAGCTCTCATATGGAGCTCAGCTGGCCCTCAGATCGCTTTCAACAAAGTATCAGGCCAAATAGTATGAACAGTCAGAGAACTCAGAGCACAGCCCAACCAACAGAGGGCTAGGTCTGCATTGGCAAATCAGCTCAGTCTTTCCGCCAAGTGCAAACCTCCTCTTCTCTCCTTCACTTTCCCATCTCTCTTCCTGCTTTCTTCCACCATCACAACCACCTAGCTTTTCGACAAAATCACAAGAGGTCAGTTCGCCCAACAACTCCCATAGCAGTTGCTTTTGCAATCATCAATGACGCACATGTCTTCTATGGGCAAAGGCTATGTACTCTTCTTTATTGTGTTTCTGACCCGAAGCTGACGCGATGCTCGCCAGTTGACAATACAGCCACCATGGCAGACCTCAACATCACCCACATCGACGACCGCGAGGTCGAAGGTCAGCCACTGTTCGCCGCACTGATTCTTTCTGTGTCTACTAACTCCTCCTTCAAAGACGTCGGTCAATCGGAACAAGACGGAACCAAGTCCGATCTCGACACCGCCAGTGGCGACCACTATAAAAACAAGATGATGAGGCTGGCGAGTCTCTGCAGCGGACAGACCAACGTCGACATCGATGTCCTTGTACGGCCCCCAAGTAATCTTCCAACTCGGGAATCCATGATCATCTGTTTACTAACTCGATACACCTGCAACCCGACAAAGATCAAGTTCCTCGAAAAGCAAGAAAACACCGAGCGGAAGCGACAGGAGGAAGAGCAGACTGCGGCGCTCGATCGCCTGCGTCAAAAAGCCGAGGAATGGACGGTGGTATTCATGTTTGTGCTGATGGGGACCCTCTTGGTGTTTTGGACTCTGTTCATCACCGCCGCCGTCGCTCTGATGACATACAAGATCCGCGTGTGGGCAGCTTCGTGATCTCGAGCTCAAAGGGAGATTTGGTTTCGGGGGAGGCCTTTTCTTCATTCACGGCGTTGAAGGGGAATTTAAACAACTTCTGGGTCAAGGGATGGCATGCTTCGGAACTAGAGATTCAGACCGACATCGCCGACCCTAGCCTCGACCAGGCTATGGCGCAATCAATATTGGGAATTCACGACCTTTAATCTCCCTGGCAAAGAATCGTTACTATTATATGATTAACATGGCGCATTTCACTTGTCCATACTCTGCTCACGCAAACCCTCGACGCACCCGGTGACACATTGGCCGATTCTACCTTCATTCTGTGGCACTAATGTGAAATTCAAGAGTCATGATTTTGCTGCTGATAGATCATATGTACAACATCCTTTCGGAAAACGGAAAATCCTCCCTGCTCTTCCAAAGCAACCCATCGCGCCACCCCGCTCGCGGTCGACCCGGACGCTTCCGGGCCACCTAGACGCACTGCGAGTACCATTCGTTGGTCACCTTGCAGGTGCCCGAGGAGCAGCACGTGGGCCCGGTCCAGCCCTGGCCTCCACACTGACCAAACAGCGCGGCGCAAGAGCCCGAGGGCGGCGGCGTCCCCGTCGACGGGCTGCCGCCGGGGTTCTGCAGCGTCAGCAGGCCGGGCCTGTACGGCAGGGCGTTGTAGTCCCCGCCCGCGTTGGGGTTGCGGCCCTGGTACAGGAGCTTGAGGTTGCACGGGTCGATCTCGAAGGTCTGGTCGGCGCTGCTGCGCACCAGGTCGCCGTGGCTGATGTCGTTGGTCCAGGTGGCGCCGCTGTTGGCCTTGCCGGCGAAGGGGTTGGACTCGGTGGCCGCCGCGGCGGTCCACGAGCCGCCCAGGCTGGTGGCCGTGAAGGAGCGGAAGAAGCGGCCGTTGGAGCCCATGGCCTCGACGATCATGAGGTAGGTCCCCGTGCCCTTGACGGTGTAGACCTGCACGGCCTCGAAGAGGTTGGCTTTGGTGTCGCTCATGATGACGGTCGACGCCGTGCCGAAGTTGCCGGGGAAGTTGCCCAGCGGCATGGAGGAGCGGTAGATTTTGCCATTGTCGCCGCAGAAGAAGAGATACATGGTGGAGCTGGTGGCACGTTTAGAAAAGAACCATAGAAAGATGTTTCAGCCATACTCCCTTCCCCCTCCCCCCATCATCGAGGGGTCTTACCTGTCAGCAATCAAAGTCTGGTCAATAGGCCCAGTGTCGCTCCCGGAGATGGTGCCCGAGAAAAGCGGGTACGCCTGAGACCAGCCGTTGGCGTTGGTCGGGTCTGTCGAGGTCCTGTAGCTAAAGGCCGTGGCGCCCCACTGGTAGGCCAGGATCCAGATGTTCTTTGGGGCGTGGTAGAAGAGGGTCGGGGCCACGGTGCCAGAGGTCATGCCGGTCTGGCGGGCCGAACTCAGGTCGGCCAGGTTCGAGACGAGGGCAAAGTTCATGGACCCGTAGCTTGGGTTCTGGTACTTGGTGCCGTAGACGAGGTACTTGCCCTGGTAGGGCACGACGGTGAAGTCCTTGAGCGAGGCCCAGCCGCTGGCCGGCTGCGCCAGGGGCCCGCCATTGTCCTTCCAGCGGAGGCCGGTGCGGGGGATGGTGCACTGTGCCGACACCAGGCTGGACGCCAGCAAGGCGGCGCTGGCGTAAGCCAAGCTGATCTTGATGTTTGCCAACATGGTTTAGACCGGGCGGGTACCAGAGAGACGGGGCGTGCGATCTAGCCTGGGATCCCCATCGTGACGGGAACCCGAGTGGAAGAGCGCTGCGACTGTAGATATACGGTCAGGAACGGCCGCCCATGGCGCTGGCGGAATAATGCGGTCCCAGACCAGCGCCGCAGAATCGCGATCGGCTGAATATGGCGAGTGTTTACTTTGTTTTTCCCACCAAAGGGAGAACTGCCGGCAGTTCTGACGACACCAGCATGGAAATGTGTGCCAAGGAATGTGCCCAAACCGGACGCATTTCGCCGGATGTGGAAGCAGACGTTCCGCGATGGCCCACGTGCGGCAGTGAGGGGAAGTGAATGCGGTTCAACATCCACCAATATCGTCCTCTCGGAGAATAAAAAACGTCTCTGCAGTTTCGTTTTTCTGGGTCAGATCTGGGGTTAGTCGACAGAGCCCACAGGCGGAACGCGTCAGGTGTGTACAGGTACAGACAACCGCGCAAATCATGGCCGCTGTAGCGGGCAAGGCCTGGCTGGTGGCGCAGTGATCGACAAAGGTTGTCCTTTTTGGTTGATACCTTGGCTAATGTGTTTGAACAAGTCCTTTCAGACCTCACAAATCCCTCCAATGCCCTCAAGGCCACCTACCGGAGATCAGCTCAATCTTGACGCCGACATATGGGAAACCGACGGTCCGCGACGCCGGCTCAAGCTGGAAACGAGGGTCGAGGCCTGTTTTCTTGATGAAGAATCAAGATGTGGGAACAGGCCCCCAAGTGGACTGGAATTTGTAAGTCCTAGTCTGGTCTGGAGACGTGATCCCGGGTCTCAAGCGGCCCTAGCCGCATGAATCGCTTCCCTGTCTTGAAACTAGTAAGGGAAAGCGCTTTTATAGGAGCTGTCTTTCTGAAAATCGATATATAGCTACGTTACCTACATACACATCGTAGTTTGCTAGTCGCGACGGTAGGCTCATGGGACGCGCATTATGGAATGGGAACAGGCAAAGTCAGGAACAAGCACACAAATAGATCAGGACACAGCGCGGATGAAGTCGGGCCGATTTTTGTTCAGAACAAGGAAATGCGCTTCAAACTGCATCACTCAAACTTCCGCTATAAATCACAGCTGGTGGAAAAAAGTCCTCCCCCAAAGCCCAAACCGTAGCAAAAAACAAGCCAAGGTCCAACTACAGCCGCGCAAACTTGGCGCTCCTCTTCCGCAGCAGAGACGTGTCGTTGCTCGCACTCCCAGCCTGCACCGCCAGCGTCGCGTTCAGATCCGTCACGACCCCGGAGGCCGGCGGCTTGCCCAGGTTCAGCCAGAAGGGCTTCGTCACGTCGCACCGCAGCGCCTGGGCGTCGCTCATCCGCTCCATGTGCGTGTTGTTGGTCTGGATGAAGATGCGCTCCCTGCCGGCCGCCGAGTAAGGGGTCCACTCGGCCGCGCCCGCG
This sequence comes from Pseudopyricularia cyperi, assembly GCA_031306065.1. Classification (NCBI taxonomy): domain Eukaryota; kingdom Fungi; phylum Ascomycota; class Sordariomycetes; order Magnaporthales; family Pyriculariaceae; genus Pseudopyricularia; species Pseudopyricularia cyperi. Next base: position 121,206 of record JASAOQ010000259.1, on the reverse strand, counting down.
TCCCTGTCCACGCTCGGGTCCAGGTTGCGCACGAACGAGGTCCAGTACCGCCTCGTCAGCGGTATGGCGGCCGCGTTGGTGGTCGCGTACGACGCCGGCGCGCTGTCGTCCCGGCTGAACCCCCACACGGCCTCGGTGTTGACGGTGTGGTACACGCCCAGGCCCGAGGCCTGGTCGGCCGGGTCCTCGACCGCGTACCTGTAGTTCCAGGTCGGGGCGCCGCCGTCGAGCGCGAGGTAGTCCTGCAGGTTGCGGATCGGGCAGTTGTTGCCGACGTCGCCCATGGCGTTGGCGAGCTGGCGCCACTTGGCGCCCGAGTCCGGGAACACGGGCTGCGGCACGTCGATGTAGAGGGTGTCGAGGATGGCGAGGGACGAGTTGGACAGCGTCGGGTCCTGGCCGAGGAAGTGCGTGTTGGCGTCCGAGTCGGACGCGGTCGACTGCGGCACGCTCTGGGTCCCCTCGTTGGCGCACGAGCCCCAGATCGTCGGGACGTTGCGGAACCTCCCGGCCTCGAACATGTTGGCCAGGCTGTCGTTGAAGAGCTGCCCGTCGATGCCGGGGTTGTACCAGCAGTCTGACGAGCGCAGGGTGGCCTGGTCGAGGGCGCGCAGGCAGGCCAGGGAGTCTGCGGTCCCCGAGCAGTTCTTCTCCTTGGCGAGGCAGTCGTACATGTCCTGGCCCTGGTCCATGGTGCGCATGGTCACCCAAGGTCCCGATTCGGAAATCGCCCCGGCGAAGAGCTCCTTGCCGCCAAGGTCGGCGGCCATCAGCAGACCGACCGCCGCGCCGCCAGCGCTGACTCCGTCAATGACCACCCGGTCCGGGTTGCCGCCGAACGCGGCGATGTTGGCCTGCACCCACTCGAGCGCCTTGACCATGTCCAAGATGCCGGCGTTGAGGGCGCCGCCACCCGCAGTGACCTCGCGGCCCTGGAGGAAACCGTACATGCCGACGCGGTAGTTGAAGGTGACGACAATGACCTGGCCGTCCGACACGATCTCCCTGGGGTTCCAGTTGGGGCTCGAGTTGGAGGTGAAGCCGCCGCCCTGGAGGAGGACTAGGACGGGAAGCTTGGCGTCGGCAGCGGCGGAGGACGGCGCGGCGACGGCAAGGTATAGGCAGTCCTCGTCGACGTGGAAGCGGGAATAGTTGCCCGTGACGGTCCAGTCGGTGGGCTGCTGGGGCGGGCAGATGGCCCCGTGGGCCGTGGCATCAACGAGTCCCGTCTGCAGCGGGTCGGCCGGCGCGGCGAAACGGAGTTTGCCGACTGGCGGAGCGCCGAACTGGATGCCCTTCCACATGGACACGCCCAGGTCAGGGTCGGTCACGGCGCCCTGGAACTTGGCGTAGCCGACGTCGACGAGCGTGTCGACAGCCTGGACGGCCGAAAAGCCGGCGGCCAGCGTGAGTGCTACGCGGGATGTTGGGGGCAGCATTTTGATGTTGGCCGAGGAAAGAATGGACCGCTTGCCGATGGACGTAAGCTGTTGGAAGCGGCCTCGAACAAACTGGGACAAGAATGGGCAACGCCGGTCGTATTTAAGCATATCCTCCTCTCCCGAGTGTAAAAAGGGGCTTCCCCATCCCACGGCAAATTGAGGTGCGTATCGAGAGTGCCATTGACTCGTCATGTTCCCCATACGTAATTTAAACAAGCTTCTTAGTCGAAACTCTACTACCATGAGGTCCCCGCCGGCTCCGGGAGACAACACTAGCTGGTTATCGGTACTTTACTTTTTGGTTGGCTGAATGCAATCGTAGATACCCTTCATTACTCATTTCACATTGGTGTCGTGGCTCCCCTCCCCACCGAATCTTCCAAGGTTGTCCTCGGATCAAGTAGTAATGCGCTTTCGTACGCGTAATTTTAGATCACATCCCCGTTTCAAAATCCAGAAACACATACTTAGATAGTACACATGCAAAGCCCCTAAACTAACCCTCCCTCGAGTACTTACTCGCCGCCCTCCACCGCTCACCGAACCGCATGACAAGCACGGGCATGGGTGCAATTGCCAGGCTCACGGCGGCCAGGCACATGAACGCCCACCCCCAGCCCATGCTCCTGATCAGTGGGGCGGCGGTCAGGGGCAGGACGGACCCCATCAGGCAGCGGATGATGATAACACCCGTGATTGCCGAGGCCGAATAGGCGCCAAAGGCGTCGACGACGTACGACATGAGCGGCACCGAGACCAGCATCATGGCCACGCCGATGAATACCACGGTGCCGATCGTGACGGGCAGGGGGGCGTTGAGTTGGGCAGACCAGCCGTAGGCAGCCGTGGCGAGCGGCATGGCCGACGCGCCGAGGATGACGAGCGGGAGGCGGAACTCGGGGATGCCGCGGCCGCCGTTGCGGTCGCGGAGGCGGACATATATGCTGTCGAGGAAGCGGTTGCAGAGGTAGATGGCGAAGATGCCGCCGGCGGCTGGGTACTGTCAGTGGTGTGTGCGCAATTGTGACGAAGGAGGATACTTACTAAGCCCAAGCATAGCAGCACCAGTCTGTGCAGGCGTCAGCCCATAACGCTCCTCCAGTAAATCCGGCAGGGTCACCGAAATAATGTAGAAATACGTAAAATTGACGGCTCCAAAGAGTGTCAACATCATGAGCACACCCGACCCAGACAGCACAATAGCCGGCCGCAGGATGGCCTCGTAAAGCATGCGACCGTTGCTGGTGGTGGCCTCGACGCCCGGGCACTCGCCCACGGTGCCGTAGCCCCCGCCCCTCCTCTCCTTGGCCTCGACACCCTTGGCAAACTTCCTCTTCCTTAGGATGGCGACCTTGTAGGTCTCGCGGAAGAAGATGAGAAACAGGACCTCGCAGCTGGCGGCCAGGCCGGCGCTCAGCCACACGACGCTCCGCCAGCCGAGGGTCTGGGCGAGGGCGCCGCTGAGCATCGGGCCAACGGCGCCACCGAGCAGCGGCGCAAAAACGCAGAGGCTCATGGCGCCGCCGCGCTCCTCCCGCGGGAACATGTCGCCGACGATGGCGGGGTTGAGGACGTTTGACGCGACGGCGGCTCCCGTCAGGGCGCGGGCGGCGATGAAGAGGTCGGTGCTGCGGCAAGTGGCGGCCAGGACGGTGGCCAGGACGAAGAGCACGTTGGCGGCGTTCATGACGGGCCAGCGGCCGTACATTTCGGAAAGGGGCGCGATCAGCAGCGGGCCGGCGGCCTCGCCGAGCTCCCAGATGGTGACGAGGAGGGTGGCGCTGGCGGCGCGAGAGGCGGCATCCCGGTCGCCGCCGGCATCGCCATCCAGGTCACGGACGATGTGTGAGGCCACTGGCACAGCCGAGATGCAGGTGAAGGTTCTGGAAGGGGTTGGTTGGAAGGGGGTATGTCAGTAAACATCGGATGGGCCCAGGGAGGTTGCATGCAGGGGGTGGGCGAGGTGGCGACATGGGGCGGATATTCGCGGGTAAAAAGCGGCGGGGTTGGGAGAAAAGTTTGCACTCTGTCGGGGGTGGATCGCGACGGCGAGGACAACTCACACGCTGAAGGCAAACAGGGCCAGCAAACCAACAATGCTCCATTTAAATGCTGGCGCCCATTCCATTGGGTTTTCGGGATCGCCTTTGGCAAAGTCTAGCAGCTCGCCGTCGATCAGTACGGCGCACGAGTCCGGTTCGGTATCGCAACGGCGGTCTGGATCCGCCGTCACGTCATGTCGCGCGTGGTCAGCGACAGCGCCGAGGAGGGGGTCGTTTTCGTCTGCAAGAGCGGCGTTCATGATTTGGGAGGAGGAAGAGAGGCGAATATGCTCTTGTTAGGGATATACAGAAGGGAAAACATAAGAAGAAGATGATGATGATGGAGAGAAAAAACAAAACAAAAAAGGCTGGAGCGAGAGCTGAATATCAGATATTAAAATCATTCGGCATCCGATCACCGCCACCGGTGCCTAACGGAAGCAGCTAAAATCGGCGCTCCCATCAGGCCTTTAGTCCCATCTTTAGGGGTCCATCAGCCTGCAGCAGGGAAAAGTCCGGGGTTGCAGTGCATCGATATCTGCTGGGGCATCGGCTCCAGCTGTTGGATGCGCTGGCCAATTGCGCTGCGTCCCCCTCTTGACGCGCCAACTAGCTCACGCCCTTTCAATTGATTTTATACAGGACAGGGCGCCATCTCCATTCAGCCACGCCTTTACCACTGCATGACGATCCTGACGCACAGAAGACTAATATGATTCTAGTGGTACTGATTTGGCTGGCGAGCGGGTGAGGGGAATACCAACATGACTAGATAGTCTAGTCTAGACTACCTTAGACTACCTAGACTAGGTGACCAAGCCAAGTGGCCGTGAGGATGGGTGGTAGGTCATGTGACCCCTCGACCGGTCCCTCCGTACATATCCAGCGTACAGACCAGACCAGACCATACCATGGCTTGCATGGCCAACTCTCGTCACCAACACCACACCCATCATCTCACGCAAGACCCTCTTCCCGCTCGATTTCTGCCAAACTCGGGCTCCAAGCATCCTGCAAGCCCCTATCCAGCGTCAATTCGAGCTTCTCGCGCCCCCAGAACTCACCCCAACTGGTCAGAAAGATCAGTGCCTCGTCCTCTGGCAGCTCCTTGTCAACCGCCGCCAAGATGCTCGCCGCCCCTTCCTCCAGCGACTTTCCGCCTGGCACTTTGCTCAGCATGTCGCCGAAATCAGTCCCCCGCGACAAACCCGTGCCGGGGATGAAGCCCGGCGACACGGCCACCACCGTGCACCCTTGGGGGTGGAGCTGCCGCCGCCACCAGTGCGCCCCGAGCAGCTGCACGAACTTGGCCGCCGAGTACGTCTTCATCGAGTCGGAGTCGGAGCCGGCTTTGAGGATCGCGGGGAGGCGGGCTGGTGCATGTTAGAGCTGCGGCATTACGTCTAGTTTGCGATGGTTGATGACCGTCTGGCCGAAAAAAAAAAAAGAAAAAAGAAAGAAGAAAATGAACAAACTCACCAGGGTCGGAAGTCTGGTCGAACGCCCCCGACGAAACTACCACCACCCGCGCCTTGGACTCGACCAGCTTCTCGCGCAGCAGGTGGATGAGGTAGTGCTGGCTCAGGTGGTTGACGACGTAGCTCTCGCACCACTTCCCGCTCCCACCAGGCGCCGCCCGCTCGGCCGCGTACGCGACGGCGGCGTTGAGCAGCAGCAGCCCGACCGGCTCCCCTCCGAGCTCCGCCAGCGCCTCCCGCGCGAAGCTGCGGACCGTCGCGAGCTCGCCCAGCTGCAGCGGCAGCACCGAAAGCTTGTGCGTCGCCTTGTCGTACCCGAGAGCGGAAAACGCCTCGCGCGCCGCGGGGACGTCGCGCGCGCCCAGGATCACGCGGTACGGCTGCGCGGTCGAGGAGAGGAGCTGCCTCACTGCCTCGAAGCCCTGTGAGATGATGGCGTCAGCATGTTCTGGCCAGGAGACGGTGGCCGACGCTGTCAGTGGCGGTTCCGGGGGCAGAGGCTCAATCGTACCAACCCCGAACTGACGCCGGTGGCAATGACTGTCTTGACTTTGTTTGCTGCCATGATGAGATTTTTTGTCGTGATACAGCTTGGGAATGGCTCGGTGCATGGCAGCGTGATACCTGACAAGCTTCCCCCCTGTTTATAGTCAACGTCATCCGTCGAAATGGCACCATATTGGGTTTGTTGGGTTTGAGCTTGGCACTTACGGCCAGTGGCCTGGCTGACAAATCCTCAAGAGTTTCCCAAGAGCTGAGAATTCTATTTTGTCTGCATCTGGTTCGACGCCACTTTCTTTTCAACAGGCTCGTTACTTGCGGAACGTCGGATGGTGGTGTTGCAGAAGCAACCCTCAATCCAGACGTACGCCGGACTTTGCGCTGGAGTTAAAGACGAGGTCGTCATCGATGCAGTTGGAGTTGCTACTGCGGGTTTTGCGGATATATCAGTCTCCGGCCGAACCCTTGTTGGAATCGGCGCAAAATGAGGTGAAATTGGCTCGTGGCTTGAGTTTGCGTTCGGGTTTTTGATTTTTCCTATCCTACAAAGATCTTGATGTTTGCACTCAAGACAACAGCACCATATTGACCGTATAATCAAGCAGGGACATCACTCCGAATAAAATCTCCTACCAGTCATGAAGTAAAATCAAAGCTCAAGGTTTCCCTCTTTGGCCCAAAATCGAATTTGCATTGCCCTCGGGGCTTATTATAGTCTATGTCTAGTCTAGGTCGAGAGTTGTGCTACTTGGAGTACGCGTTACTCTGACCATCCATCTCACAAGTCTCCCTACAGCTTGGCCACGGCCTTGCCATCTTTCGGAATCACCCTCCCCTCTGCGTCCCTCCTGATACCCAGCTCCATCAACTTATCAAACGCCCTCGCGAACTCGGCATAGAACAGCTCCTTGTCCTCGGCATATGCCTTGACCCACCTCAAAAACTCCTCATCCCCGACCAGCGCCAGATCCGTCGGCAGCATCATCAGCTCGTCGCCCGTGGCCTCGTCGACGGCCACAAACTGCCTCGCCCCCGTCGCGGCGACGACCGTCTCCCTCCAGTCCTCGCTCACCAGCAGCCGGAAGAACTGGTTCGAGAACCGCGTCGGGTTGTTGACCCACTTGCCCTCGAAGCCCGAGTTGGCCGCGTGGCACCGCCCGAGCGAGTGCGCGCCGCACAGCGCCACGACCTCGCGGTCCTCTTCAAACCCCATGCGTCGAAACACGGCCCGAACGTGGTCCGCCCCCTGCATCGCGTCCGGCAGCCGTCCGCGCGGCGGCGAGGCCAGGTCGTCGGCGAAGTCGGTCCTCCCGGCCCGCCAGGGGATCTCGGGCCCGCCCATGGCCGAGATGGCCGCCACGCCCGCGAGCGTCCACAGGTCCGCGTGGCTGATCTACGGGTGCCGCGCCCTGACGGGCTCCAGGAAGGCGCGCGCGTTGTGCAGCCCCGCGTTGGCCGGGTCGCCCCCTTCGGCCTCGAAGCGCATCCCTGCCCCGTTGGAGCCGCCCGTGTCGGTCGCCTTGTCGTAGGTGCCGGCCGAGTGCCTACGGGGGGTTGTTAGCGTGGATGCTGTATTGGGCTAAAGCGATGGGCTGCGCTTTGTTGCTTACCAGGCCAGCCGGACGAGCACCGGCCCAGCGCTCCCGTCGTCGTATCCCGGCTGGTCCAGCAGAGATACGATGTCCTTGCGGACGGCGTCAAAGTCGCCGGGTTTGGAGGTCATTTTCAAGTGCACAGTGTGAGTTGAGGAGTTTGGCGTCTGGCTCGCGTCACTGGTGTTATCGCAAGCGTCCGAGTCGGGATGGTGCCAATGTTGTCCAGTGGCCGGCCATCAAGGTCCCATCAGAAAAAAGTTGCTCGGCCCACCGGCCATCCGAGATAGCGGCCATTGATAACGATGGGGTCAAATCTCGGAACGAGGCCCGTTCTTTCAAAGTCTTGCTCCAGATCCACTCCAGACTCCAGGCAGTGGAGTTGGACCAGTGCAATTAACCTTCGTCGAAAGGATTGTCCCCGAGCGTTGGCCGAGGCATTGCGCCGATCTGAGTCTTTCTTATATGTCGCCAGAGCACAGAGCAATAGCAAGCTGAACGGGATCATGTACGCGTTCAGAGATTTTGCTTGCTTTGCCGCCATTGCTATGACGATCGTCATTCTCGGCTGGTTCTCATTCCTTTCCTTTCGGCATAAGAATTCCCCGTGGCCCTCGTGGTGCTCTTTTGGAAATCGGAAATGCAAACGTCAATGCAACCTTGCATCAAGTGCCCGGAGACATTCATTCGGGGGCAGGTGTTCAGTATCAGTCAGAAAGAGTTGAATTAAGGGCTTCCAGCCAAGGAATCGATTAACTGGCCGGGGCTAATGTGTCTTTGACCTGTACAGATCTTACTATCAAGGCTTCATCACCAGAGCAACCACTACAGCACAACCACGAGTACTATCCTAGAGGAATCATCCATCCAGAGCCGTCAATCGTACACATATCGCTAATCATGACACTGCTCGCGCTCCCAGTTGCTCTATAAACTAAATTCCATGGTGTCACCTCCAGCGAGCAGCCGAGCCCTCTGAAGGGCTGCTGGATCCTCAAGCGCCGCAATATAAGCGCCGAAGCAGTCGACGCCATCCGCCAGATCAACCTGCACGGCATCGAGCCGACTGCGGCTCGCTGTTGTGCCCCGGCATCCCGCTGCACAGCTCAACGCTACCGCATACCGAGCATGTGAACGCACTTAACGGCAATAACACCTTGCCGAGATCTCCCTGTCGAGCACCAGCCGTTCCAGGCTCTGGTTCTTTGTTTCAAAAGACCACAGGAGCTCGACCTGAAGGGGCCGATGCGCCCTGCAGACCTGAGGCCGATCGTTCCCGCGCTGCCCAACTTCCCCATTGACGGGCTGGAGAGGATGACGGCCGATGGCCGAACGCGTTCACCATCTGGCGCACCTTGCTGACATCGCTGTACAACATGCTCGACATGCACGGAAACGCCTCGGCCGCGAGGCTGTTGGCCAGGTCCCTGGTCCAAACCAGCAACTGGTCTGTATTGGAGTTCCGACGCCTCAGCACCGTCTGGAATTGTTCAGACGTCTCGACGGTCCACGGTCCGGACTTGATAGTCAGTACGGCTTTCCAGGAGGCGGCGACAACAAGAGCCTGGAAATGCTCAACGTCGAGATAAACTGTATGATGACAAAGCGAATGATAATGCACGGCCAGTGGTTTGCCTTGTTGCAGACTCTGGATCAGTTTTTGATATGTAAAAGCACATCTATGCGGGAACTGTGGATGGAAACTTGACGTTGGAATTATGTTCCAAAATTCAAGCTCACCCTTCGGTGCGCAGAGATGGGCTCTTTCGAAAGCTTCGGCAAAGTCATTTCAAGTTCTTACGAATGCCTCAATCGATCAATGTAAACACGAAGCTCTGCACATTAGGGCCTGCAAGAAGATCACAGCGGCGGTTGGCGGTGCAGGGTCCAGGACGAAGTATCAATTGAATGAAAGTGTTCAAAGCAGACCTATGCTTAAATAAATCAAATTAAAGCAAAACTCTAACACAATCATTAAACTTGGCAAATCAACCAGGTAACTACAGTGGCGCCGGCGGACTAAAGTAGGTAGTCAGCCTCCTCTGGCATATATCTGCCACTCCTCCATTCCCCTGACCTAGGGAGCTATCCAAGCCCGAAGAACCCTTTTTACCCATGCGTCTCCGACAATTTGAAATCCGTGACACAAAGCTGCAGATGCAGCAAACCTCCCAGGTAGGTGGTTGCGCACCGCCCCAGGAGGTCCGCAGTTGCAGCAAACCTCCCAGGTAGGTGGTTGCGCACCGCCCCAGGAGGTCCGCAGTTGCAGCAAACCTCCCAGGTTTGTGGTTGTGCACCGCCCCGGGAGGTCCGCAGATGCAGCAAACCTCCCCGGGAGGTCCGCAAGTGCACCAGTGATATGAGGAACCACGCCCTCAGTCTCCGCGCCATTCCCTCTTGCAGTTGTAGGTCTTGCTCTCGCCCATCCCTCGGGTATGAAACCCACCCCCACCGCGAACTTGTTCTTGACATGGCTTGGCTGGCTTTTACTGAGCCCCTCTCCTTCCCCGGCCTTGATCTTCTCGTTAATCGTCTCGTCGGTTATCTTCTCCAGCGGCTCCAGCTGTGGGAGACTGGAGCCGCTGAAGAGCTTCTTCTTGACGCGGCTCCAGCCGTCGGTGGCCGAGCCGACATGTGTCATGCCCCGCCGAGAAAGCTGGGCAACCACCACTCGTGTGCCGGAAAGTTGTACGAACTCGGTCGATTAGAGGAAGTAAAAGTCGTAACAAGGTCGCCGCCGGGCCACCGCCCCACCCTCTAGGCGGTTATTAACGACGGTCCTCCACCCCTCCTCGCCGGGCAGGTCCCGGCGAGGAGAAAGTGAAGAATCCGTCTAGACGTGCCGGAGGTACCAAGAGGGTACGCTCCGGCCGCCTTGAGCTTGTGTTTGTGGCCGGCGGCGGGCTCCTTACTCTGAGATGACTGGGGTAACTGAAAGGCTCCTCTTCGGCCTATGGCTCCTGCTCGGCCTCCGACTCCGGTGTGGCAGCGGCCTTGGTCCGCTTGGCCAGTCACAGCTGGATTCATTGTAAGCAAAACCGAACCTCCGGCCCAGATTAGTCGAGGGTAAAAGGTGACTTACCTGGGAGTGTGGTGTGAAGGCAAGCGGCTGACCGCAGTCGCATCCGAGGTGAAGAGAAAGTGAAAATGAAAAGATCGGAATTTGGTGCTTAGGCTCAAAGAACCCAGTTCTGGCGTAAAAACGTCAGGAAAACAGCTCCTCCGCAACTTCACCGTTCTCAAAGACCACGGTTGTTCCCAAATGATCGAGGAGATGGATGGGTAGATGTTCAGACAGAGAAATCGCTATGCATACCTTGGGTAGTGGGATTAGAATAGGCCCCGGCATCGCGCATCAGCAAGTGATGACCAAGCGTTGATGAGAGGTGCTACAAGCAGGTAGGAAAGAAGGTAGGAAAGCAGGTGGTCGGAGACAGGCGTAAATGAAGCACAACCCCATCCCCAAATAGCATGGTTTGTGGTGTTGTAAAGGAAGAGAAAATGGAAATCAGCAGAGGAATGGGGAGATGGAAGATAGAGAGAGAAGAGAAAGAGGAAGAAGAGGAAGAAGAGGAAGAAGAGGAAGAAGAGGAAGAAGAGGAAGAGGAAGAAGAGGGGTAGTGGTAGTGGTGGATAGTGCAAAGGAGGGGTAGTGAAAAAGGCTGAGCAAAGCCAGAGACAAATCAAAGTACGTCATTGGTCGCCCGGCACTGGGCGAGGACGCGTCAGAGTTTTCATACGTAGCGCGTGGTTCGCATTGTCGGAGGGGATGGCCTCAAGTGCCAGAGTGGGTGGGATGAAGTAGAGGTGAGTGTCCTCTCAGAGATTGGTTGTTTTCGCCGAGCTGGCTTTCCGACCAAGGCTAACGGCGGTGGCAGCAGCCGAGATTTGAAGTCCAGGAAGTCCAATATCTCCTCGATCTGTTCGTAACAACCACACTGTGTTTTGAAGCCTCATAGTTTCTGTCTGTCCCTTCTTTCTTTCTCTTGTAAGCAAGGCTCGGTACATTTTGAACTGAGCTCCTTGTCAATGAACGGCTGCCCGGTGAGCTGTTTATCAGAGTTTCCCAAGTCTACGTGCCTTTGTTGAGGAAAGCGTGGGAGCTTTACTAGAAAGTTAGGGCTCAGACACCATCTAAATAGCACCTGGCACCGCGAAAGGTTTGCAAAGTGATCAGGTACCGACCTTGAGTACGGCCAGGCAAGTAAACCCTCTATAGCATATCTTCCATCCCATGTAGCTACAGAACCAAGAGATTCACTTCCTGAGCCGTCCACCTGACGATGGAGCTCTTTGACAGTCCAGAAACGCGCTACCGTTACCGCGGAGACGCCCATTTTCTCCTAGCCTGGGACGAAGGACTGCGGCTCATGCAGCTACAGCATTCGGGAGGTTGATGTTGTGGCATGGCATTTCGCTTCCTTGGCCTGGGCCAGCCTCGGCTTCGACCTTTTTATGTCTGATGTTTTGGGCTACAAATCCAAATGAACGGTGAACAGCCTTGAAGCTGTCAACGATGGCTGGGTGCGGCACGGTTGGTTGACGATGGGATGTTGCCTGTTCTGCTATTAATCCCCAGCATCCATGTCAGGGTCCCAACGCTTTTCGCTCCTTTTTCTCTTTTTCTTTTTCTTTTTTTCTCAAAGAGCAACGTCAAACACGGTGATAGCCACAGAAAGAGACCATTACCCTAGTCCTTGGAAACCAGTGGCCCGCCCTCGACCATGCAGCAAAACGCCCTCCGGAATGGCTTTCCGTTAAGGATGAGCTCAGTTTTACCAAAACACCCGGTAGAAGCGGCCACGCCACCAGCTACACAGCCCGAGCAAGCCGCGCAGCAAGAGAAGTTCCGACTGCTCCGACTCATATAATTGATCCAGCTGACACGCCGCTTCCCTTCCCCAGACAAAGCGCATAGACGTAACCGCCTCGTTCACCACCCCGTCGCCACCTCTTGACGCCGCCGCCTCTTCGCTCCCCTGTCCACGACAGCATCCGCCATTTCCGCCAGTGTCGCAAACTTCCCATCGTACTTTGTCCGTCGCCAGGGTACCCATGACGGCGCCTCGCCTCGCGATCCACGCACTCGTCATCCCAACCTTTTTGACCGCGCGGTGGTCGTGGAACTGGCCATGCGCCGTCTGCAGCACCTGCGCCATCTCGATTCCAAACTCCTCTCCCACCCTGCGCAGCATGTCCTTAAAGTTGCGCAGGTCGGGCTTGCACGACCCAATCTTCTCGGTCGTCAGGATCGCGTCAAACTCGAGGTCCTCCAGCGGGCCCGCCACTCTGCCGCCGTGCTGCGCACGTCGACGTTGGAGAGCACCACAAGCTTGTACCGCCACGACGAGGTCCGAGTGCCTCATCGTTGGCGCACCGGCCTGCTGCTTGCTCTCGGCCCGGTGGACTGCGGCCATGATCTCCTCGTTGCTAGGCTTGGCGTCGTCAGCATCGAAGAGGGGCTGCAGGGCCGTGATGATGCCCGACTCCCAGTTGATCAGGGCGCTGTAGACGTCAAAGGACAGGACCTTCAAGTCTGTGCTTGTAGCACAAATGTCACGTGACTTCGATGGCATGGTCACATGACGTCCCACTTAGTAGACCAGCTTAGGTGTCAGGCCGATCACGTGATACTGCAGCATAAATTCAGGCTCGCCGTTCTCGTCGCTCCATTTCATTGTCTTCACTGTGAGATATATCAAATGACATGCAATGGCCATTGTCGCGAGCGTATTCGGTCATTTTTTGCGGGCGCTTTAGTTTTCGTTGGCTGTGCGTAGCAGGGGACAAAGGCGGCCCTCGCTTAAGAAAGATTCTAAGCGAGGAGCGCCATGCGCCCTCATGGAATGCCCTAACAGCCGCTGTAGACCATGTCGAAAAAGGATACCCCCCCCGGTAATCGACAGACAATTGACGGGCTAATTCCACAGCTGTGACTGATTCGTACTAACTTTGCTGTTTACTTTTGCCAACACATCTATATCCAGATTAAGCCAACACTCGCGAGTCAAACGGACTTGGGTCTACGCACTCTCATTGCCGTGCTGTGTTGGCATCGGGAGAAGAGTCGTGGGTTTGGCTTGGGGATAATCATAGCATCAATTTTGGTTCATCATGAAGAAAAAGCTAATAACCCGAGAATGCACTGCATAGACAGGCTCAAGTCTATACCGATTAGATCGCAACCCTTGATTATTATGTCTTCGATTGGCAGGCACACGAAGCCTTTGATTTTCTTTACGGTACGCATCACGACATCAATCAAAAGCTTGTTCATACGTGTGAGGTAGGCGCAAGGTTATAAAGCTAAAAACGGACTAACCGAAAACTATCCATGGAGTTGTGTATACTATGTATATACTATGGTAGTACTCGGTAATTCACGTTACTATTTACGGAGTGATGTAAAAGTGTGTTTGGACTGTGACAAAGCAAACGCATTATACTTTGGTATATAATTAACGTTACTAATATATACACAAGTTTATTAAATAACTTGGCATAATAGCGGTGAATTACTACTGCCCTTGACACCAAGCTTTAGTTCCGGGGCACCCGTTGCAACTGCCCGCAAATTGCCCCCAACAAGAAATTGGTTTTATGCAAATAACTTCGACTGTGTATATACTTACTAGCAGCCAATAGAGAACTAATATAAAGTGAACGGTGCTCGTCTACCATCACGCCATCCATAACCGGTCCTCAACCCAACTACTTTCAGCATCCTCCAGACCTAGTCTAAAACATCATTTAGACCTGCTCTAAAACATCATCCAGACCTGCTCTAACAATGCAATTCACTTTTGTTTCTCTATTTTCACTTTTGGCCTTTGGGCAGGCTGTCGTTGCTGCTGACTGTACCTCCGAAAATTCTTTGTACCTTTGCGAATACGGCTTCAAAAACGCCTTGACTTATTGCACGATCCCTTACGGCGGTCCCGACGAGTCGTGCAGTGCGACTTCGGCGAGCGGAGTTGGACTTTACGACTACTACTGCATCAGTAAAAGCGATGCGAGCGCTGCCGGGTATAAAAGCTGTTAAATGCAAGGTAATATCCCACCGCCAAATCGGACCGACAAGTTTCGGGGCTAGCTTCAACATCTGACTTTTTTATTTTTATTTCTTGCACTCCAGGCCATAACTACTAAATACGACCATTCTGAGATTGGAAACCTCGGTCAAAAATGGCATTGGGCTGTTGTATTCCCAGGTAGGCATCTGGCATACGTCAGGGGGCCTCACCCAAGTGTACCTCGACCTTAGCGCGCTAGCTGTTCCGAAATTGAAGAATCAAGTCTCTGGCTGCCGTACCGGGAGGATGAACAAGGGCAATGGGGACTAGCGGCCAGAGGATCGCAACGAAAAGGTAGAAACCCAGTCATCTTTACGATATTCGGCCTGGCCCATCACTGTCAAAATTCTTGAAAGGCGACTTCCATGTAGTCAAGTAACGTACCTTTTGTTGCCTAGTTGTGCGTAGAGAAATACGGAGATCATGAGGCGTCTGGACCCTCTCCATGACCGATGAACGCGTCGTAGAGGCAAAGAGATGACGCTGATGTCAGGACCGAGGACCCGGTTCAGGCTCAGGACCTAGAAAGCCCAGGATTCCAAGTCACCTTGTTCATCTTGCCACGGGGGATACACAGTCAACGGGTGGGATATAGCTATCGACGGCTTGGTTGAAGAGTCCCATGAATCCAGTCTTCCCAGCACGTACGACCATATCCACTGGATTCCTACCTAGTCTAATATACTCGAACCATTGGCAGCTCAAGTAGTAAATGCATATAATGTCGAGTTAGTCTAGATCTAGGCTCAAAGCTGACATGTAGCAGCAGAACATTGTCACACGTATAGGTTGCCCTCGTGAATTGCCCTTGTTGTCGATAATCCTGAGCTGCTATTACCAAGACTGAGCAGGTGTTGCTGTCAAGCCTTGGGCCCAATCTCGGCCTTTCCGCAATTCCAAGGTTTTGTCTTCCTAATCCTAGTTTTGGACCTTTTGGAATCTGAGCGTCTTAAACTTTGACCAGTCTGGTAATCAACAAATCATATACTTCTACATCGCCTTTTTAGACTGAGGCGACTCGTTAGCTCGAGACGCCCAGTCCAGTCCCTGGCCACTTCTCGGCCCGGTGCTATTCAGCAGTTCAATTTCGACCCTGGATGGCTTAACAACGCACCACAAACATAGAACTTTCTCTTCATGGAAGTACACACAGCACATGCTCATCTGGGTTGAACTTTTACTTATTTTACCAAAATATGGTTGGCACAAATAGATCACTACCTGGGGGCGTCTCCACACGTGCGTTCTGTATGCCCCCTTTCTACGAAAGGGGGTCCCAAAAAGCTGGTTTTCCCCAAAAAGCTGGATAATATACCGCACTGTGTCGATAAACCACATACAAAAATGTTAGTAACCTGCCAGTTAACGACAGTGCGCCGATTTTTTGACAATGTTAATCACAGTGCAGCCCCCAGGTAACAAGGCCTGCTCTCTTCAGTCCCCTGCTTGTCAGGCATTCGAGGGGGAGGGCCATTTCGTTCCATCACTACAAAATATAACGTCCCTCCGCTACCATACCATAAAAGACAAACGTATCCGGATACTACCCGATGTTACCATCCATGGAGAAAAAGCGGCACGTCCTCGAAGGTGTCAACGTTCGTGTCAATATCGAAGCCAGAGTTTTCCCCTGCCGATTTGGCAGACCATCTTGTGAGAAAGAACTGGTAGAGTAGCTGTCCCGAAGCTAGAACCTGCCCGTCTCGCGTATTCTACGGGTTACCAAAGTGTACCGGTGACCTGCTAACCCTAAGATGCAGTAGATTCTTCGTCATCCTCTCGACGTTTCCGCTGATGCAGATGAAGAAGCAAAAAAAGCAATTGCTAACCAGCGCCGTCCGAAATCGCATGGCAGTGCCAGTATACCGCGAAACACTGCGCCGTGCAAGGGGGCGCATGATAAACAGCCTTATGCGAGACTGGAAATCCAAAAGCGACTATATCAACACCGATGGCTTATTTTCAAGTTGCGCACCAACTCAACCGAGCTGCTCGTGCTTCCCCACGCCGTGTTCCTGGAAGCTTGGCGACAGGAGATCACTGACTTGGTTGCCTGGCAGATCAAGGTTATACAGCTCTGATTCGTTGCTGAAGTATACCCGACAATGTTTTCCTAGACACTTAGACTTTCGAGCCAGACCAGGGCGATAGCATAGGTGATATGTTATGTATAGCTAACATGACGCAAAGCGGGAATTTAGTAATGTTTGTCGGCGGCGGGCCTGTCCAATCTAATGAGATGGAGGGCGGTACTTGAGCTATACCTATTGGCAACAAACCCATCGAACACCCCTGAAATGAAAGGTTTCATCACCTATTCAGAAGGGGTATGAAGATGGGCGGAGATGGAGAAACATATCGATTGAGGGTGTATATGCGTGCAGGAAGGCAGGGAGACGGTCCACATGCTGTTAATGCCACAAAGAAGCACGCCAATACGAACATATTCACTATCTATTATCTTGCATCGCGCAGTGGATTCACCGAACCAGCAATATGGCCGCCCTACTTTGCAGAAAGAAAACGAGCTTTAGCAACCATTCAGTAATGTCGCTGAGGAACTTGTTGTCTCGAATGGTCCTTGCCTGGGTGTCGCGGTCCGCCACGGTGCTGACCCATGTGACAGAATCTTCATTTCCGACAAAGTAGAAAGTCTTACACAACTAGGTATATAACCTTTTCAAGTAAGCCGACATTCTGTTACTTTATGGTTTATACTCTGGCTACACCACACTGTAGTAACTTTTCACCCATCAACTCCATAGAATGATCAAGGCGTGAGAAAATACAATAGGCTAAGAGAGCCTAAGCTCAATCATGGTCGTTGCGGATTACTGCAACCGCTTCACATCCTGTATGTAGAGTCTCGGGTCGGCCTTCTTGAACATCTCGCGGAACTCGGAAAGGTTGCGCTCCTTGCCGTTGAACAGGGTCATCATGTCAACGTCGTAGAGAACAGAGGCGAGGGAGGGCGAGCGGTCTTGGACGATCTGATCGCAGATCAGGATGCGGCTGTGTTTTGCGTCCATGGCCGGCACAATCTGCCGCAGGATCTCGACGCAGGAATCGTCCGGCCAGTCATGGAGGATGTGGCGCAAGAAGTAGACGGAAGCACCTGTGATGAGAGTATGGTTAGAAACCGAGAAGATCTGGGTCGATAAAAAAGCACAAATAATGACGAACCCTGGACCGGCTGACGGTCGAAAAAGTCGTGCTGCTGTAGCTTCAGAGTCCCGCCATACTCCTTGGCGTCGGACGTTACGGCGTGTTTGTCTTGGACTATAAAGCGCAGGCCTGCATTGGGGAAGGCACTCAGGATCTTTTGGCTGACTTGGCCCAGACCGCCACCAACGTCAACAATCAGGCCTCCGTCGGTGATCAGACTCTCCCACGGATACAGGTTGGGTATCTCGCCGAGGCTGTTGATGGCAACGGCCCTCATGGCCTGGTTGAAGTTGGCGCCGCGCTCCGTGTCGACGTTGGCGCAGTAGTCCCAAAAGGTGCCCTTGTAATCGAATGCCAGGTTGAAGCCGCAGGGATCCTCGAGTGTCGGGTTGCGATAACTGCTCTGGAACAGGGCATCCGGCTCCCGGCTGGCGGACTGGAACCCCTCCCCCAGCCGGTGAAGGAGGAGGCTGTGCATGGTTGGGCCCTGCATTGCCCAGGAGATGGAGGTGTGATAGTAGTATCCCGGCTCGGGCTCGTCAAAGACGCGGTTGGTCATGATGACGCGCATGATGCGGGCTAAAAGGCGCTCCTCGACTTTGAGGGAGCTGGCCAGCTCTGTTCGCGATACGCGGCCGTGTTGTGGGATTTTGTCTCCCACTTTGAGGTCAAGCACAACCTTGAGGCTTTCGTAGTTACTGACGACATGGTAGTCGCTTGGTAAAAGGTGGGTTGAGTTTGGCACAGGGGAAGCGAGTGAGGTTTGAGTAAGCATTGTAGAAAAAGGGCCTGGAATAAACTTTTGAAGATAGAACTTCAAAGTAAGAAAGGTTTTGTAGAAGATGATGAAGCTCTTTGAAGAGTGATAAAGCTGTGAAAAAGTGATAAGCTGTGAAGAGTGGTAAAGCTTCGTAGAGAGCAGTATAGCTCTGTCGAGGATGATCTGATATCTATATAGATAGTGGACATGGTTGTATGGAACAGACCCCTCTATGTAAGTTGTAGGGTGAACGCGTCATGTTCATCTCTACCCGCCGATATTGTCCCGTTTCCTTGCCACCGGTATTCGGCGAAACATGAAATTTAACATTCGGACAGATACCATGAACAACAACAATGATACCCACTGAACAAGACAATGTGAGCTATGAATCTCCAAACAAAATATGTCATCCTTTACTTGTTCCCATTGTGTCAGAGAGGTTATAGATACCCAGGAACATATCCCAGTGTCTATTAGCTGCTTGTAGAGCACAGTTACTAGGTACAAAGAGGTGAAACTAGAAAGGAGTTTTTTATTTTCAAGAAGAGAGAAACTCTTGAGTCCAGGATAGCCTACATTGCAGCCCCGAATGACGTATGTAGCACCCGAATACGATTTCTGTGTTTGGCTAGATGGACCAACCCAAGGTCGTCCCGCTTACACAGTTATCCACGGGCTCGACTATACGTACGTCGACCATGAATGCGGGCGGGAGATATTTCCCACGTTGGCCCTTCAATTGGTCGCTTAGTTGACATTTATGGTGACGTTCGTCTCAATAAGGATCAAATGGTTGGAAATAAGTGCAGTTGTCGATAGGCTCTGAGAGATCCCTTGATCTCTCGTTCTATCGGGTGACGAACAAATATACGTACGATCGATCTTTAACTGGTATATTGATGCATAAGGACTAACTATCTAGAATCTATGTACGGTCTGAACGAGCCTCCTTTTATCTCCAGGAGTAGTCACGTGGGTCACGTGTGTGCACGTGGCCCACGCTAGTAAGCAGTCGTTCGAGTCGGTCATGTGCACAAGCCAACGTATCCAGTATTGTACTGACAGCAGTTTCGCTTTTTACCTATCAACGATTAAAACCACTTGGTGACTCTTTCAAAACTTCCTCGTAATGGCCATGCTGGTTGCTTTACCCTTATTGGCTGCTTTACTGATTCTAGATTGGACATTTGCAGGGATATGTTGTGTAGCTTTCCCGCAAAGCCTCATATATATCATCTATCTGCTTGGTCTATATTCCGCTTCGGAGTCGGACTCGGAGACCGAAAAAAAGAACCAACAGGTGTGGTGTTCTCGTCCTATCTTCTATTCACACTGAGCTCGGAATGCCGAAAGGTTTGGCCTCCACCGTGCCATTCACAAGTTTATTGTTGTGTGCACACGGTTCGGAAACCATCGTCACCATGTCAACTATAGTATAGTGTAATTGGATATACTTCACTTGTAATGCTTCCTTTAAGTTGTTCCATGTTGGGTGCTTTGAGTCTTTTTGCTTAACAGTCTACACCATTTTTCAACTCTTTTCAAGTCAAGACTCGGATTTTCGCCATGGCCGCCAACGTGTCTGAAACTTCTTTCTCTGCCAGCCCCGAGCAACCAAACCTTTGGTTCTCCGTCCTGGCAGGCGCTATTATCCTCTCGTCTGTAATTGTCAAGATCGTGTGGAAGCCAAATCCACTTGCGAATATCCCCATCGTGGGAAAGGGGTCAAGATGGGCTCGGAGAAAGCATTTTATGCAGGGCAATGCGAACCAAATGTTCCACGAAGCTTATCGCAGTGTAAGTTCTATCATCCAAAAAATGACACTCGGCTGAGATTTGCGCGTCTGAATCATTGCTAAACAAGAAGTTCTATACAGTACACGGACACCATTTCTGTCATTACCACTGCAAAGCGTAAGCTCATCGCTAGCTATCTTTGGATGCTTGACGGCTGACTTGTATCCAAGCGAGGGACTCAATCTTGGTTCCTCCCAAATATTTGCCCGAACTGAGTAAAGCACCCGACGATGTCATCAGTGCCAGAAAGGCTGTTGAAGAGGTTTGTCAAACGACATCGCACCTCCCAGGAGACAAGCCAGTTGACAAGAGCACTTCATTCAAGCCAGATACACTACTGTCGGCTATGAACTCCCCATCTTTGTGCATGTTTCCAGGACCAATTTGTGTGCTTCGATGAGTTAGTGAGACCTCTGCCCACGGTTGAAGACACCCCGACTAACAACGAGAACAGACGATCTGAACCCTCAAGTTGCCAAGACGATCGCCAGGATTCTGCCACAAGAGCTCGGGCTTGAACCAAGTTCCGGCTGGAGTGAGGTTGCCATCAACCCAAAACTCCTGCGCATCATCGCGATTGCTTCTGGCCACATTTTCTTCGGTCCAGATATCTGCACAGATGAGGCGTACCTTGGCACGGCCATCGGCTTCACTCAGCACCTCATGAAAGCCGTTTATGGCATTGCTATGATCCCAAGCTTCTTGCGGCCGCTCATCGCCCCCTGGCTTCCCATGACAAGAAATTTGCACAAGGCTCTCGCCGAGGCTGATGCCGTGTTTCAGCCCATCGTCACTGCCCGGCAGGAACTGGGGAAAGATGGCTCAAAAAAGCACAATGACATGCTCCAGTGGATGCTCGATGCGCAGACCCGAGTGGGAGAGTTGAGCACGCGAGATCTGGCCATTGCGCAGCTGGGCGCCAGTTTTGCAGCCATTCATACTACATCCATGACGGCCACCAACGCCGTCTACTGGCTGGCTGCAAAGCCTGACCTAGTTCCAATGCTCCGGGAGGAGCTTGAGCAGGTTCTGGCGGAGTCCGGCGGCCAGTTCACGACCAAGGCACTCCAGAACATGAAGAAAATGGATAGCTTCATCAGGGAGGTGATGAGAATATCCCCCTTAAGCGCCAGTAAGTTGAGGCCTGGAGAGGAATTGCTGATCTCTATTTCCAGTTTGCTGATATACTTTCTCCCTCCCGCCTCACAGATGCCTACGTGCGCAAGGTCCTCAAACCCTATAAGCTATCAACCGGCCATGTGATCCCCGAGGGAATGTATATCGAGGTTCCCAGCGTAGGCATCTGCCGGGATCCTGACGTTTTCCCGAACCCCGATAAATTTGACGCCCTCCGCTTCTACAACCTCCGCAATTAAGACGTTACAGTACCCGATGCCCAACTCCTGGCTTCTTATGTTGGAGTTAACAACCTTGGCTTCGGATTTGGTAAGCACGCTTGTCCGGGGCGCGATTTTGCTGTCAACGAGATCAAGATGGTTATGGCCGAGCTTCTTCATTATGACATTAAGCTGCCAGACGGGGTAACTGAGAGATACGCTCCTCTTATTTTTGCTGATCAGGTAAGTACATCCGATATCGATCTTGTATGCACCTGAGAGTATCTAACAAGGTTTGGTGTAAAATGTCCCCGACCCTTCGAAGACCATTTTGATGAAACCGCGAGTTGCTGTGTAAATTGAAGATGAGAAGCGAGACATACGCGCAAGGTTCCAGGTCGTGCTACGTGTTTCTTCGATTTGCCTTTGAGCAAGCCCTACTTGAAAAATCCAGTGTATATACAATCTAATAAAAGCAAAGGGGTTCGGAATCTGTTGAGCAGAGTGAGTAAATGGAGACAAATAAGTCATTTTGTAGATCAAAAATCTGAGGACAAACTACCTGCTAATATCCTACAAGGCCTCTCCAGGTTTGTACAATAACCATACTACGGTTGCTTTGCGATACTTACTCTTAGCTTTCCGCCTCGTTCGACTAAATGTGTGGCCCATGATGTTCCCCAGACGGACATCAAGAGGCTCCCATATGACAGTGGGAAAGGATCCTAAACACAACCAAAATATGAAAGGTCAGACGAGTACAGTGTGCATCACTTACTTGCTATGGAACTTTTGGCTACGTCCAAATTTTGCAAGAATACACAGCCCAGGAGCCTACAGTCAAGCTTTTCCTGTCCAAGTCTGGAAAGTCCTGGCAATATTACTGCGTGTTACTTTCTTCTCTTTGGGGCTGCGTAATGTTCGGATGAGCTTATAAGGAACAACCCAACATCGGAATACTACTTAAAACTTTGTTTATTTACTACGATCATGCAGTTAAGGTAAGCTCTCCGATAGGATCTTACCGGATGCCACCGCAACATTACTCGCGTCAATGCCGAGAACTGTCCTGGCGACACAAGTTTCCCGGCACTTGATACATAAGGAATACAAGCAGGTTGTATACGTGATCCATGTTGCTTTGTCGGAGCTGCCAAGCTTAACAAAGCCCATCTAACGTTTTCAACGACTCAAGGGGCAAGACGTTCGGGAAGTTATATTACAAATTGGCACTTTGCTTACAAAACAGGTTGGTTGGTAATCTTGCAGGCGAAGAAAGTACTGCGTGCTGATGACGCTGAAGCCGTCCCATCTGAAACCGTGAAACGTTCTTTTCGGCAAACACACAAGTTGTGCACGTTTCCAAGTCATCATTGAGTAGTAAACCGGGTTTGAAGAGAACAATCCGAGGGAATGACCTATGTAGTCTGTCGACGCCTTCTGTGTCAAGAACATACACACAAGAGCCTCTGAGTTTGATCTCACACACCGCCTCGAGGACCTCCGCTACTTCAGCACCACCATAGGCTGTGGTGCCGAGAATCCGGATAGTCTCAAAGTCGAAGAAGATGCTGCTCAGAAACAGCTTGTGCATTTTGGTTGCAGCCAAGGCTCACGGCTTAGCTAATGATGTGATCTTGTGCAAAAATGGATGGTATGACTGATTTGAGCTATTCATACCGTTAATTCGCCATCTCATACACAATGAGGTATATCAGCATTGCGGATTATTTACCAGTTTGGATAGGCGTATCATTCACCCACAGCCCGGTGTTGCTGCAAGGAGCTTGTTGAAGGGGAATAGTTGGCGAAAGATCCGCGCCTAGTTCTCAGTGCAAGCAGTTGGTTGTGCTACGAAGAACATGCCAGGGTGGGAGCAATACGGTTGGAAACTTCCGCACATATAGCTCAGCTATGTGAACCGAATCATGCGTAGCTGTAAGCTTGGTAGTGGTTCCGACAAAAGCTGATGAATTCATACATAAGAAACCTGCCTGGCATGATGCAGGGAGTACCTGGCAAACTGCTTACTTGCCGCAGTCATATTTGAAGACGTATGGTGTACATGAGATGTCCGATACAGAAATATTCGGAGTCGGAGCTGCCTTTATGTTATCACCTATTCAGCTGTATAAGTACTTTGTAGGTATCAACCTTGACTACTCCGAGCTCGGCTTAAGGTTTGGGACCATCTCCCAGGATCTGCATGGATGAACTCGTCTACAACCAGCCTGAGAGACCTTATATTTTGCTTTCGGAGGTTTCCTTTTCCTTTCCTGGTCCATTAAGGAGATGAGGCGACAGGGCTAAATCTTTCAAGTTTATCGTCACCCTACGGGGTAGAAAGCTTCGCCTGATCTTTGTGCAATAGCCTCGGACTCTATAGTCGAGATAGATCCTTGGGGTCTTATCGACTCGAGAACATACTTTGATCAGAGGACAAATCAGAGGACAAATCAGAGGACAAAAGGATTGGAGAGCTTTTCGACATTTTATTGGTAATCCCAGTCGGTTATTTGAGCTGCTGGCTCGTAGAAGTAGCACTGAGCCGCTTAGATGAACAGCCGTTTTATGCTATCGTCTTGGATTGTCCTCTTGCGGTCAACTTAAACTAATTTAGGGCTGACTTATATTATCACCACGAATAGCTAAATTACCACCAAGTGGACCTTCTACCGTGCCATTTCCTATGCGGTACGATATAGCTAGTAGTTGGAAAATCCAAACCTCTAACGAAATTTATATAAATAGCGTAATTAACTTAAGCGGCGAACTGTATACCAGTAAATTACGCAATTTTTTTGCTGAAACTTTTCTTTCACAAAAAAACGGTGGCTTAGGTGGCAATTATTTAGGGGCCATGCGTTATGGGCCCCCTGACTATAACGTATAGCCCCTGGATATCTTCGCTAAAAAGTTTTTAAACGTTTAGCGTCTTGTGGAATCCATATTACACTGTTACTATGTATAAATGAGCCGTATAAAATTCCGCTTTGTAAAGGAGCCATTAGTATTTTTCCAGCGACCGTCTTTTTCTTTCAACCTTTGCGAGTCCGGTTCTTGGCCTGCAGAAGGGGGGGCTGACAGCGTGAACGTCATTACCTTTGCCAGCTATTGTGGCTCGGGTTTTTCAGTTATTAGTTGTTTGGTACCGCGTGTGAACAGAATACTGTAAGGGCCCATTGGTGGTAATACAAGTCAGGCCTAATTCAAATCTCCACCATGCAGCCTCCATGATAACTCAAGATACAGAGTAGCAAAGGTAATAGATTTAGTCCATATAGAGGGAATATCCACTGATTGAGTAGGACAGTCCTCCATGAGCCTAAAACTTCCAAGTGTGTGCCTATCAAATATAGTTGCTCTGGAATAGGGGCGAGTTCTTGGGGAAAGTCAAGGCCTCACTCAGCGAGGGCCCTTCATACTGGTCCAAACCAACGTGCCCACCCTTTGTTATGCCCGAAAACCCACTACCACCAACCCCCTCGCCGAGTAGATACTCAAAGGCCAGGTTCTTGTGCTCCACAAAGAAGGTGTAGTGGCGCTTCTTGATGGGAGAGACTAGCTCGATCTGGAATCCAGTCACCTTGTCTTTGAGGGTTCCGGTGACGGCGCCGCCGTAAGTCTTCTGGGCTATTATGTAGTCTTCTGTATCGGACTGCGTTCCGACAGTCGAGCGGAGGACCTGCACGCCGTCTCTGAACAGGGCTGCAGACTGGTGGATGAGGCCATCAACCAGGGCCGATTCATAACGGAAGTAGGTGAGGACATAAGGCCCCAGCTTTGCGCGTACAGCTTGGAGGTTCCTCAGACACGTGAACCAGCTGGAGGCGGTCCGGAATCTCTCGTGGCCTCCGATCCCCTTCCAAGTCACTCTGTTGCCTTTGAGCTCGACATCGAACTCGAGCTCGCCAGCGGGAATGGGCTCCGACCAGTGAAAGTAGGGAACCGCTTCCGTGGTCGCATTCTCGTTCGGCCAGACATGACCATCGGCAGCAACGGGCAACGCCTTGGACTTGGTGACGATTTTGCCCTTTAGCGTATCCGAGTCGAGGGTGACAATGGCCTCACCCATATCGGCGTTGATGAGGAAGGTGAAACGCCATCCTTCCGTTTCGCTGTACCACACGGCTCTGACGCCCTGTGGGCACGTTTCAATAACGCTCCTCTCGGCGTAGTAAAGCTCGGCGAATCGCTCGCCACTGGCAAGGCAAAACTCGAGCGACAGGCGGAAGTTGCCTGCGCCTAGGATGGAGTAATTGGGGTCGCGGTAAAAGACAAAGATGAAGGACTGCATCCCGTCTTCCGAAATGCCGTCAAAGGCCCATTGCTCCCCGCCGGTCGAGCTGAGCGGGCTGAGCTTGGGAAAATCGAAATTCTCGGTGGCGCCCCTGGTGAGACCGGAGGATTCTCTGCCTTTCGCCATTTGGTAGGCAGTCATGTTGCTGACCTTGCAGGTTGAGTCTTTGTTACCAGCAGTAAGAACCTGCTGCTCCTCATAAGTGAGGCCATCAAAGGTGGGACTTTTCCAATGTTGAGGCCATGGTTCGTGCCAGACTTTGCTCCCCCTAACGGAGGTAGCGAAAAATGTAGCGAAGAGAACACCAGAGAGAATCATTTTTCTGCTCGGAGATGAGTCTGTAACTGTTGAAGCGAATTCCACCGGCTTGGGCAGCGTGTTGTGTGGAGTGTCGAAAGGCTCGATTCTGGTCGACGTGGGGAGGAAACTTGGTGGCTATCTATGAGCGAGGTGAGAAAATTCACACAAGTAGTTAAACTTTATACACATGTTTGTTTTAATTTCTATCTCCGATCAATATTGAGAGCTAGTATCGGAGTACCTAGGCCGATTACCGAACATACTACGAAGTAGTTGACTATTAAATAGCACAAACATCACCACTCCCGAGGTCCAAGTCAGTGGTCATCCTGTACCGAAATAACCAAGAGACACAAAGACGACAACAAACGACTAGTTTTATTCTCTTCACTTGCTCATTATAGGTCCAAATCACCATGGTTCTGCCGGCCAGACGCACTGCTATCGTGCAAGGCGACGACAAGTGCCTCAAAATCGACCACAATGTGGCAATGATGCGCAAGCTGGACAGCTTCATGAAAGAAAGTGCTCGAGTGAACCCCATCGGCTTTGGTAAGGTTCCCTTTCTTCGAGCCCCAAAAGCTACCAGCCGGAGCAGATACTAACCTATTGACTCACACAGTCTCAACCGGCTATATGCTCAAACCGTACACGTTCAAAGATGGATTGCACATTCCCGCCGGCACGACCCTGATGTTTCACTCTGACGGCGCCGCCTACGATCCAGAGAACTACCCCGACCCGCAGAAATTTGACGGATACAGGTTCCTCCATCTGAGAGAGACCATTGACCCCAACCGCTTCCACTACGCTTCAGTTTCTGATAGCGCACTCGGTTTCAGGGCGGGCATACACGCATGTCCCGGCCGATTCCTCAGCGCTGTGGTGATGAAGTTCTTCCTCATCAATTTCATGACGCGGTACGAGATGAAGTACGAGCATGGCGGCACGGAGAGGCTGCCCAACTTTGACAACAGCAACACCAGTCAGCCTAACCCAACTGTCCACCTGCTGATTAGGCAAGTTGCCGATAGGGTGTCAAAGTGATTGACACTCGGTAGTATAGGATGCTGGAGAGCGTTTACGTTTTGGTGGACAAGAAATGCATGCGCCACCGCGGCACGCGCTGAAGTCAAGACCCAAAGCAATCCGGTTGATCTATAGATTGATTAAACTGCCCTATGGCTAGACTGTGGCCATGTCCGTCTTCGTAGTTACCTACACATTAGGTAGTTTTTTCTAGTCAAACACCTACACACTGTCAATATAGGCATAAACTATAGGAAACAAGCGAGACCAAACGGACCGATTGCGTTGCGCACATATTACCTTGACACCATGTCCTTGGTTAGAAAAATGGTTCCTCGTCCCCGGAGAAGCCTTGTCGTAGCAGGAGAAACAGAGAATGTATGCCAACAGATCCATAACACCTTAGACCGAAGCCCCTCGCCAAGGAACGCCTCCAGCCGACGCTATAATTTGGAAAGCTTGATTTCATTACACAAAAAGTATTGCCTGTGTCAGGATTAGACCGAAAAAAAACCAATCTCTTTCCAACACGGTGTTTACAAGGCCAACTCATGTCTAGATCAACCATGGTTCAAGGTTGACCCATTCTAGCCTCACCGAACTGCGGTGTACCTGAGTGACAGGGGTCGGTTCATTCCATTCGGCGTGGAAATCAGTTCGGTTCTAGTTTTAGTTGGCCATTGCCTGTCGAGTGCGAATATTCGGATGCATTTTCGGCATGCTGGTCATCGAGTCGGGCAAACATAAGCACATAGAAGTTCGATTTCCGGAGAAAGACAGTTAAGGTTCTATAGATCAAGGCCGTATCGTCAATCTACAGCTTCTGGAGAGCCTCGACTTTCCCATCGTCTTGCGCAACATTACCACAAAGAGCCATTGCCTTCCATCAACTCCTGTCCATAACGGCCAAGTCTCACGCATACAACCACCGAACATGCTGTCTCTACTACAGTCCAAGTTCATTGAACCTTTTTTAGTTGTGAGGCAGACCCTCGCGCCGCTGAGACTGTCCAGATGGCAAATTTTGAAAACTTGTTACAAAGATTCTATTCTTTTCCTCAACTCCTCGCATTTTTCTGTTCGTCCCCTTGTTGGGCTCTATTGCGTACGGTCTATCCCGTATCATCCGGGGTCGACAGGATAATGAGCCTGACCATGGCCTTCCTATCGTCAAGCGAAGCGATTACCATTTCGACGACATCATTGCGGAAGGAAAGCGACTGGTAAGGTGGAATTCTATATACGGCGGCGACGCATCTTCCAAAATGCTAATCAGAACACAAACTATAGTATCCCGGCAAGGCTTTCATGGCCATCAACAAACGATACAAGTTCGTCATCTACCCTACGAGCAGCTGGGACGAGTTCAAGCGCA
Source organism: Pseudopyricularia cyperi (assembly GCA_031306065.1). NCBI lineage: Eukaryota > Fungi > Ascomycota > Sordariomycetes > Magnaporthales > Pyriculariaceae > Pseudopyricularia > Pseudopyricularia cyperi. The sequence goes on along the minus strand of JASAOQ010000259.1, from coordinate 93,012 downwards.
TTCCGGAACAAGTCGCTTCTGTCATGAGCTTCCAGCATGTCTGCAACTCTGGCAAATGGAGTCTTGTCGGCGGCGAGACGCACGAACTCATCAAGACAATCACTGCCGAACTCACCCGCTCCCTCCCCGCACGCGTGCTGAATCGTCAGCAGGACGCCAAGATGACTTTTGACACCATCATCGGCCACTGTCCCGAGAACAAGAGCTTCAACCTCTTGTTCACGTGCTTGGAAATAATTGCCAAGATCAACGCTAGCACGTTCGTCGGCAGGGAGCTCGGCGGCAACAAGAGCTGGGTCAAGGCCGTCATGTACTCTCCGCTCTGGGTCTACATGGCAGTGACGCTCCTTAACGCTACACCGGGTCTTCTTAGACCGATCTTGCGCCCTTTATAATTCTTGCCTACACTCATAAACTATCGGAACATGCACAACCTGCTGAAGCCCAAGCTCGACAAGGATATCGAGACGTTCAGGGCCGCCAGAGATAAGCGCAAGCTCCTCGAGCCCAAGTCTGCCGAGGATCTCCCCTTCACCCACTTTCTGTTGTCTCGATACTCGGAGGCTGCGGCAACGATCAAGCAGCTTGTCATTGACTACATTCAAGTCAGCTATACCTCGACTCCCACAACCGCTTCTGCGTTGTATCACGCCTTATGGGAGCTGGCTCAGCATCCCGAGGCCGCTGAAGTGATGCGCCGGGAGCTCCAAGAAGTCATGGTTAATGGAAACCTCCCAAAGACCCACCTTCAGGAGCTCAAAAGGATGGACAGCTTCCTCCGCGAATCTTTCCGACTTCACCCAATCACCCGTTGTAAGTTTTGAGATGTAGCCTTGGAGCAACCAGCCAGGGCCGCTTCGGCTACACTTCCATATTCTGTCCTTTCAAAAAGGACCGCGTGAATAACCCACTTGACCTTTTTCAGTCACCCTCCAACGCTACGTGAAGCAGCCCTTCCACCTCTCCGACGGCTCAAGGATCCCGGCAGGCGTCATGACGGTCGTCGACGCTCAGGAGATCAACCGATCACCTGAGCTCTGGGAGAACCCCGACGAGTTCGACATGGACCGCTTCTACCGTCTGCGCGAGATCTCCGGCAACGGCAACCGCTGCCACTTTGTCACCACCAGCTCCAACTCGCCTGGCTGGGGGGACGGAACGCAGGCCTGCCCCGGTCGTTTCTTTGCGACCAGCACACTCAAGATCGTCATGGCCCACATTGTCATGAACTATGATGTTTCTCTGAGCAGGGTTGCGCCCCTCAAGAGCAAGCCCTTGGTGAACGGGTCTTACTCGCCTGACGATTCGGTCCAGATACTCTTCAAGTCTAGGGCCAAGGCATAGATGAAAACCGGTGGAGCAGATGAATGGGCAATGGATGGGAGTGGATGGCGATGGATGGCGGTGCGTGGCAACGGATGGCGGTGGCTAGCTGTTGATGGCGATGAATGGCAAAGTGTAGCAATTGATAGCAAGCACATAGCGAGCAGATAGCAGTATATATGTATCGTCAAAAGCCTACTCCAATTGCGCCACTTGGACAAAAGGAATTCCGCTTGCCAGAACGCGGGTAAGCAGGTGTTATCAGATACTCTGGCCATAAGAACATATATCGAAAATTATGTATATATCTTCATAGATCATCACATTATATCTATTAGACAGATTGACTTTGCGCAAGAGTGAAAATCAGCAGCTCAACGTTTGCTTTTGTTTACAAGCCTTTGATATCTTTCAAGACCGGCCTTTGGATAATATAACAGGAACCAAGCCCAGTATAGCGGAGTTACGGGCGTTATAAGACAATCTTTGCAATACGAAGCAAAACTTTCAGCAACAAAGCCTCTATCTTGGAGGGCACCAACTGTTAGACTATAAAATGTATTTATTCAGGATTGTTATTATCCTTCATCATCATGGAAAAGATCAACCCAGCACTGAAACTGTTCTCAAGCCGAAAGTTCAGCAAAAAAACTTCGGACTAAGTAGGCGGCTAAACTTTCCAATGCATCAACTGCTGAAAGAAGAGTGCAGGAGGCACTAGTTTCCACAAAACCAGGAACATCACAGAAAACCATCCAAGACTTTCTGTGACGCATTCCCAAAAAATGGAGGATTATGCACATTCGGAGCAATGGCCGCACCGTTTGATCCAAATACTGTTGTCCAAGTTTAATAAGTTTGACAAAGGGCAAGGTCTCCGATGAGTGACGTCTCCGATGGGCAACTCCGATGGGCCACGTCTCCGAGATTCAACGTCTCCGAAACGCAACATCCTTCATCCCCAGGCATCCCGGTTCGGTGATAAACATCGGACAGCTCATAACAGTTCTTTCTGCTCAATCGGACATAACATGGTGTGTTCGGGGTGCTAAAATGTGGAAAATCAACTTTATCAGTTATCCGACAGAGGCTTCGTATCAATGTAAGGAAAAGGTACGTCCGAGACACTGTGCCTCGCATTTCCGAAGACGTATTACACTATGTAGGTATAGTCATGGGTTGACCTGGACTAGAGTCGGATGCCTCAATATCGCGAAGGCTTTAAACAGACCGTTGACTAAGTAACATTATAGAAACGCTATTCCAAAACTCCCGCCAAGCTTGGGCCGTTTTCAACATTAAGAACCTACTTTCGAAGTCTATCTCAACAAGACCTTCCGTAATGTAACTTTGGACATACACAAGAGAGTCTGAACAGCATCGCTTCGTCCCTTTTGCCTAGCAAGCTTCGCTATAACCTCCACTACATCAAACTTGATCCTTCCAACATGCAGACACCAAATGAGCCCATTGCCATCATCGGAACCGGCTGCCGCTTTCCTGGGAGCTGTGATAGTCCCTCGAAGCTATGGGAACTGCTCGAGACTCCACGCGACCTGCTAAAGGAGATACCAGACGATCGATTCAGTTCTGAAGGATTCTATCACCCCAAGAACTCCCATCATGGCACCAGCAACGTACGGCATTCGTACCTGCTGGACGAGGACTTGCGTACCTTTGACTCGCAGTTCTTCGGCATCAAGGCTATCGAGTCTAGCTCGATCGACCCGCAGCAGCGCTTGCTCATGGAGACCGTGTACGAGGCTCTAGAGTCCGCTGGTCTTTCCATCAAGCAGTTGCAGGGCTCCGATACGGCCGTCTACGTTGGGGTCATGAGCGCCGACTTTACGGACATGCTGGCGCGGGACATTGAGAAGTTCCCGACGTACTTTGCCACAGGCACCGCTCGCAGTATTCTGAGCAACCGGTTGTCTTACTTTTACGACTGGCATGGCCCGTCCATGACTATCGATACGGCTTGCTCATCGAGCTTAATTGCTCTGCACCAAGCCGTGCAGGTCCTTCGTTCAAATCAGTCTAAGGTCGTGGTGGTAAGATTATGGGCCCCTACTCTACACGAAATATCTTAGTATAGACGGAAGAGACAAGAAGATTTGCTCACTTCTTTCTAGGCCGCCGGAACGAACCTCGTCTTGGGTCCAGAGCAATACATCGCCGAAAGCAAACTCCAGATGCTCTCACCGGAGGGCTGTAGCCGCATGTGGGATGCGGAAGCCAATGGCTATGCCCGTGGGGAGGGCGTTGCAGCCGTTGTTCTCAAGACTCGGAGTCAGGCCCTCGCTGATGGCGATCACATCGAGTGCATCATTCGGGAGACTGGAATCAATCAGGATGGAAAGACCCCCGGTATTACAATGCCGAGCTCCAAGGCACAGGCCGCTTTGATCAGGTCTACTTATGCTAGGGCCGGCTTAGATCTGCGTAAAGCAGGCGACCGGCCTCAGTTCTTTGAGGCTCACGGCACAGGTAAGCTGTGGTTCGAAACCGCACTTGGTACTGATTCTTTCGAGGAACCCTGACTGACAAACATTTATAGGGACTCCGGCTGGAGATCCTATTGAAGCTGCCGCTATCAGCGAGGCCTTCTTTGGCGACGACGTAAGGCCTGAGTCGAAAGATAAGCACGAAACCCTCTATGTCGGCTTTATCAAGACAGTCATCGGTCACACCGAAGGCACTGCCGGCCTCGCCGCCGTTATCAAGGCATCCAAAGCACTACAGGAGGGCAAATTACCGCCGAACCGCCTCTTCAACAAGCTGAACCCCAAGATTGAGCCTTACTACTCAAACCTCAAGATCTTGACTGTGGCCCAACCTTGGCCAAGGCTGCCCGATTCCGGCATCCGGAGAGTAAGCGTCAACAGCTTTGGCTTCGGAGGTGCCAATGCGCACGCAATCGTGGAGTCTGCGGATTCATACGTAGCTAGGAAGGTCCATGCGCCGAGCCCGCGCTCCTTCGCACCCTGCGTCCTGTCAGCCGCTTCCGACCCAGTACTTGCCGCCATGATAGACCGCCTCAAGAGCTTCTTGAAGAGCGAGAAAGCCTCTGGCAAGACAGGGGTCAACATGCGCGACCTGGCGTGGACGTTTTGCAACCGCCGTTCGACCCTAGGGGTCCGCGCCGTCCTGCCAGCCGCAAAGGACGCGCAGGATCTCCTAAACAAGCTAGAAGCGTCACCCCAGCCCCCTCCTGTCATTTCCGACAGGAAGGTGGCCGAGACGGGTCTCCGAGTTTTTGGCGTGTTTACCGGACAGGGCGCGCAGTGGCCGCGGATGGCGGCTGAGCTTATCGAAGACTCGCCTTCAGTTGCAGAAATTATCAGCAGACTCGACCAGAGCCTTCAGTCGCTGCCGATACGTGACAGGCCCTCGTGGACCCTGCGCAACGAGCTGCTCGCTCCAAAGGAGTCGTCCCAGGTTTACATCGCATCTCTGTCACAGCCGCTATGCACAGCCGTCCAGATCATACTCGTTGACCTTCTGGCCGTTGCCGGCATCAGGCTATCCGGCGTGGTCGGCCACTCATCGGGTGAAATCGGCGCAGCCTACGCCGCCGGCTACCTCTCCGCATCCGACGCGATCCGTGTGGCCTACTACCGCGGCCTGCACCTCAAGCTAGCCACCACCAAGGGAGCGATGCTGCCCGCGGGGACGAGCTTTGAAGACGCCGAGGAGCTTTGTTCCTTGCCGGCGTTTGAAGGGCGCGCCTGTGTGGCTGCGAGCAACTCCCAGGCCAGCGTAACCTTGTCGGGTGACGCCGACGCCATAGAGGAGATCCAGATCATTCTTGAGGAGGAAAAGAAGTTTAACCGCATGCTGCAGGTTGACCGCGCCTATCACTCCCACCACATGCAGGTCTTGGCGGAGCCGTACAAGCGCTCACTTGAAGAGGTCGGAATCAAGGTGTTGCGTCCTGCTGGCAACTGCCGCCGGATATCTTCCGTGTTTACGTGCGAGGCTTACGATATACCCGCTGAGGCTAGCCTCGGCAGCTCCTACTGGGTTGCGAACCTGGTCCGACCGGTCAGGTTCACCGAGGCCTTGGAGATGCTGTACTTGGGCGCCTCCATGGATGGCGGACTCGACCTGGGGATTGAGGTGGGTCCGCATCCAGCTCTCCAAGGCCCTGCCAAACAAACTGGTAAATTACTGATTTTTCTTTCTTTTCTCGATCCATCTCTTTTGGACTTGTTCATGTCTAATATTGCACTCATCACAGTTCAATATTTGACGACCGACTCGCCGTTGGCTTACACTGGACTTTTGAAGCGTGGTAAAAACAGCACCGGAGCCCTCTCCATAGGCCTTGGCTATATCTGGCAGACCTTTGGCGAAGGCGTAGTTAACTTTGGCGCCTACGAGGCTTTCTATGCTGGCGGAAATACCGGCAAATCGGCTTTCAGCGTCACAAAAGGACTTCCCACCTACCCCTGGGACCACAGTCGAACACTGTGGCAAAAGTCTCGACTCTCCAAAGCGTTCAGGACCAACAGCAGCAAACCCCACGAACTACTCGGGCGCCAGATTCTTGATGGAATGCCGGGCCGCCTGCGGTAGCGCAACGTCTTCAAACGCAGCGAAATTGACTAGCTCGAAAGTCACCAGGTCCAAAGCCAGGTTGTCTTCCCCGCGGCTGGATATATGTCGGCTTGTGTCGAAGCCTGCATGCGCGCCTTTGCTGGCGGTCAAGATTCAGTCCAGTCGATCGAACTTCTCGACTTTGACATTGGACACGCTATGGCGTTTGAAGCCGAAGACGGTACGGGTGTCGATGCGATGGTTGAACTGGGCGCGATCACGAAATCGGGCAACAGGATCAGCGCCCGATTTGGGTTCCATTCGACCGCCAGCAACGACTCCCTGGCTATAAACACCAATGCCGGCTGTAGGGTCAACGTCGTTTTGAGCGACAGCGAGGCTAGTCTTTTACCCCCAAAGCCTCTTGATGAAGACGAGTTTCTTCTGTTGGACATTGAGGAAGACCGGTTCTATACCAACCTTGATGGCCTCGGATTTGGTTACTTTGGACCTTTCCGCGCCCTCAAACGGTTGAAGAGACGACTTGGGTATGCAGAGGGTCTGATTCAGAACCCGCCCTCGACGCTCGACCACAGCGTGCAACCACCTTTGCTGGTCCACCCAGCCACCCTCGACTCGGGAATCCAGTCCATCATGCTGGCGTATTCATACCCCGGCGACACCATGCTGCGCTCCGTCTACGTCCCCACCCGGTTTGAGCGCATCATCGTCAACCCCACGCTTTGCGCCGAATTTGCCGGCCGATCGGTTGAAATTCCGTTCGACTCCGTCGCATTCACCGGCGCCGCCAAGAGCGTGTCTGGCGACATTAGCATCTACTCGCCGCGTGGGACCTCGCTCAAGGCCCTTCAGCTCGAGGGCTTGCAGACCCGACCGCTGTCGGACCCGACGCAGTCCGACGGCATCGACATCTTTACGGAGATGTCTTGGAACGTCGCTTGCCCTGATGCCGATACCGTCGTCGCGACTACGTCGGTCCCGCCCCTGGATGGCGAGTTCTTCTTCTCCCTTGAGCGCGTGGCATACTACTACCACCGCGTGATCGGCCGGTCGTTCCCCCGCCACCAGCGCGATGACCTCGAGTGGAACTTTAAGCGGTTGCTCGAGTATAACGACTATGTTTTGACCAGCGTCGCCAACGGGACGAACCCATTCGCGCGGGCGGAGTGGAAAAACGATACCAAGGAGATCATCACCGAAATCCTCGACAAATACCCCGACAGCGCTGATTTGAGGCTCATGCGCGCCGTTGGTGACAACATCGTTGCAGTGATTCGGCAGGAGACTTCAATGCTGGAGCACATAGTGGAACACAGCAAGCTCAACAATTTCTATAAGTTTGGAAAAGGTTTCCCTCGGTACACCTCGTACATGGGTACTTTTGCCGGCCAGCTTGGCCACCGTTACCCCCACATGAGAATGCTCGAGATCGGCGCTGGGACGGGAGGTGCTACCAAAGCAGTCCTCAAGGATGTGGGCGATCAGTTTTCGGCCTACGACTTTATCGACATTTCCGGTGGCTTTTTCGGAAAGGCATCTAAAGTTTTCGCAGCGTACAAGTCAAAAATGAACTTCAAGGTTTTGGATATCAAAAAGGAACCCTCGGAACAGGGCTTTGAGGAAGGACTTTACGATCTCATTGTAGCATCTTTGGTGCTTCACGCTACTCGTAACCTCAGCGAAACCATGGTCAATGTCCGGAAGCTGCTTAAGCCTGGCGGTTACCTCTTGCTGCTCGAAATCACAGAGAATGAGCAAATGAGGTTAGGACTGCTCTTTGGTGGTCTTCCCGGTTGGTGGCTTGGAGCCGAGGAGGGTCGCGCCATGTCTCCATGTGTTGGGTTGAAAGAGTGGGATACGGTATTCAAACAAACTGGGTTCGGTGGTGTTGAGACCGTCGTCCCGCACCACGACACCCTTCCTGTTCCCCTCTCGGTTATTGTCGCGCAGGCTGTGGATGACAAGGTCGAGTTCTTGAAGAACCCATTGATCCACGCCTCAGAGGACAGCGTGATCCCACGCCTGACCATCGTTGGAGGCGGACCGAAGAGCTCAGCGCTGGCCTCTGAGGTGCAGAAACTCCTTGCCCCGCGGTACTCAAGCATCCGATACGTTGACTCCCTGGAGGCTGTCCATGGTGCAGACCTTGGTGTGGGTGGTAGCCTGCTTTGTCTGGCAGACCTCGATGGTCCATCGTTGCAGTCGGTCGACGCGGCTAGGCTTCGTGGTTTCCAAGAGATCTTCCAACAGTCCAAGCACGTGCTTTGGGTTACCAGCGGTGTGCGCGAGGGAGATCCTTTTGCAAGAATGGTGATTGGCTTCGGAAGGACGATCGTCCTTGAGATGCTGCCCTTGCGCTTCCAGTTCCTTGACCTGGAAGCCGCAGCGACTCCCAAACCTTTAGAGATTGCCGAAGCCATGCTCCGGTTCGACGTGGCGGGAGCTTGGGATGAAGAACAAGGAGGCTCTGTTTTGCACTCTGTTGAACCCGAACTGTTCCTGGATGCAAAGGGCAAACTCTTCGTTCCCCGATTCAAGCACAGTCCCGACAAGAATCACCGCTACAAGTCGGGCAGGGGTAGAGTCACGGAGATGGCAAGCACAAGAGTTTCCCGATTGAGCTTTGTCATTTGAGCGACAGCAAGACGATGGAACTCGTAAAGGTTGACTCCCAGCTCGCGCTTCCGGCGTGGGCCTCAGGAGAATACGTCGTCGACGTGGATGTAACATTCTCCATCAACAAGTCTATGGCCATAACCAGGGACTGCTTCCTCTTCCCTATCCTTGGTACCGATAGCCGCACTGGGCAGAATGTCTTGGCACTGGCCTCGACCCTGACCTCCAAGGTCTCCATTCCAGTATCCTTTGTTCTCTACGGGATGCCACTTTTGGCGGACAAAGGAGTCGAACTTCTCGAAACCTTCTACTCGATGCTGATGGCAAATGCAGCCCTGGGCAGCGAGAGCCTGTCCGGCACGCAGGTGATCTTGATAGAGCCTCGAAACTACTTGGCTGATGCCGTGGACCGGTTGGCAACTCAACTTGGTGCCAAGATTCTGTGCCTGACGTCCAAGGCCGGCACGAAGTGGACACAAGTCGGAACCAGGACGCCCAAGCTGGCCATCAAGCAGATGATTAAGCCCGATACCGCGCCCGAGGCCAATCACTGCATCCTGGATATGAGCGAGGATGGCAACCTCGCCACCGCCATTTCCGACTTCCTGCCACACACTCAACTTCGCATCTTCCGCAATGCCGACCTGACTGCTTCTTCTGGATATCTGCCCTCGCGGGACTGTTCCAAGGACATCAGGTCCCTCCTGGCCAGCGCCTTCAAGTCCCTCACAGAAGTCCTGGGTAGGTCCGGTACCCATGGGCCGCGGGAGCCCGAGCTCTCTCTGCTCGCACCCACGGATGCCACGGGGACCGAAACTCTCACGGAATTCGTCGTCTCTTGGAAGTCGATGGCCAACATGGTCCCCGTGTCTGTGGAGCAGATTGAGGCAAAGGTTCACTTCCAAGGCGACAAAATCTACTGGCTTGTTGGTCTCACCGGCAACCTCGGCCTCTCGCTGTGTGCGTGGATGGTGCAGCAGGGCGCTCGTCACATCGTCCTAAGCAGCAAAAATCCAAAGGTTGGCGGTTCCTTCTTGTCCAAGATGAAGGCCAAGGGTGCCAACATTCAGATTCTGGCAGTCGATGTTTGTGACCGTGCTTCTGTTCAGGCGACACACAGGACAATCGAGAGAACAATGCCACCGATTGGCGGAGTCTGCCAGGGCGCCATGGTTCTGCACGACACTATGTTCTCCGAGCTCGACGTTGAGCGCGTCGAAAAGGTCACCAAGCCCAAGGTCCAAGGCAGCCTGCATCTGGAAGAGATCTTCCACAACACGGCGCTCGACTTTTTCATCTTCTTCTCCTCCATGGCCTCCATTGTCGGCAACCCAGGCCGATCAGCTTACGGTGCCGCCAACATGTTTATGTCCGGCCTCGCGACGCAGCGCAGGAGTCGAGGCCTTAACGCGTCCGCTGTCGCGATCGGTGCCATCTTTGGCAATGGTTATGTCACCAGGGAGCTGACCCTCGCCCAGCAGGAGTAGCTGAAGAGGGTCGGGAATCAATGGTTGTCCGAGCAAGATTTCCACACGCTGTTCGCCGAGGCTGTGTATGCCGGACGGTCGCAACGCGGCAAGAACCCTGAACTGGCGACAGGCTTAATGACCATCGATGCTACTGATGAATTTGGCAAGAACGTTACCTGGTTCAAGAACCCCATGTTCCAGCACTCGGTGAGACAGGCGGAGAACCATGGTTCGGTCGTTGATTCTGGCAAGAACCGCAAACGAGTCCAGGCCAAAGACCTCCTTCAGGAGGCTGTCAGCTTTGATGACGTCCGCGCGATCATCTACGATGCTTTTGCGCTCAAGTTGCAGGAAGCCCTACAGATTGAGGAGGGCCGGCCCGTCGGTAACTTGACGGCCGACAATCTCGGTATCGACTCCTTAGTCGCCGTTGACATCCGGTCCTGGTTCATCAAGGAGCTGCACGTTGAGGTTCCAATGCTCAAGATTCTTAGCGGTGCCACAGTTGATAATATTGTTGCCCATGCTCAAAAGCTGCTACCCAAGGAACTTATACCCAAATTTATTGATAAGAAGGCCACTGGGCTATCCAAACCGCGGGAGAAGGTCGAGGCGGCTAAGGCGGCTGCACCGAAACCAACACCGGCTGCGCCAAAGCCCGAACCTGTCAAAACTAAAACTAAACCCATCCCAAAACCAGTCATTATTCTGCCCAAAAAGGTTGAAAAGCAGGAGCAAAAGCCCGTCACTTGGTCCAACGCGCCGGTCAAAAAATGCAAAACAGCCAACTCTCGTTAATCCTCAGACTGTATCGTCATCAATGCTAAAAACGACCAGCTCTTCAGCGAGCGCCGCCGGCAACAAATCCAGCGTCGAATCTTAGCCAAAAGATCTCCTGACTGATTCCAGAACATCTCGCCACCAAGCTCCACAGGCTCATGGTCCAAGGTTGAAAAGTCAGACGGCCAGAGCCCAAAGAAGTTGCACAGCGCGGTGCGCAACCTCGCGGAGCCAAACGTGTGCAAGTACCTGGAGCAGAACATCTCAGTTGCCATCGCCGGCTCCGAGATTATGAAGAGCGGACCCATATCCTTCCCCCAGTCCAGGATTCGGTTCATCCAGCACTTCCTTGAAAATCCTGCGTCGGCTCTCAACATCACCATGGCCATCGACCTCCGAGGGCCACTGAACATCCAAAAGCTTGATAAGGCTGTCAGTTTGGTCGGACAGCGCCACGAGGCCCTTCGTACCAGGATCAGACCTAGCGAAAACGCCGATGGCGTGATACAAGAGGTTCTGGCAAAGTCGTGCCTGGGTCTGGAGGTTTACGAGATCACCGATGTTGCTCAGGCAGAACAGTTTTACAAGGCGCTAGCCAAGCATCAGTACAGACTTGACCAGGGCGAGAATATGAGGATCATCCTCTTGAAGGTCCTGTCAGCCTCGTACCGCCTGCTCATCGGCTACCACCACATCAACATGGACGGCTTCAGTCTCGAGGTCGTCCTGCGCGAGCTGCAGATGGGCTACGACGGCAAGACTCTCCCACCGATCCAGGGGATTATGCAATACCCGGACTTTTCCAGGCAGCAACACCTGGACTACGAGTCCGGACGCTGGGCCGAGGACCTCTCGTTCTGGCGCAAAGAGTTTGGGGGCCATGCCCCGCCCGTGCTGCCCCTGCTCCCACTGGCCAAGGTCCAGTCCCGCGTGCCGCTCACCTCATACTCAACCACCATGGCAGAGTTCCACCTCGATCAAAAGGAGTCTGGCAGGATCCAGTCCGTCTGCCAGATGCTCAAGGTGTCGCCTGTCCACTTCCACCTCGCCATTTTCTACACCCTGTTGGCGCGGCTGACGGACGTGGACGAGCTTTGCATCGGCATCAGCGCGGCGAATCGCCAGACCGACGAAACCATGCAGAGCATCGGCATGTACTTGAACCTCCTGCCGCTCCTCTTCAAAGTCGATCGAACCTCGACTTTTGCCAACGCCGTCAAGATGGCCCGTGCCAAGGCCCTGGGAGCCTTCAGCCACGCTGCGGTGCCGTTCGATGTTATCGTCAAGGAACTCGGGGTCGCGGGAACGAGCTCGCACAGTCCCATCTTCCAGGCCCTGGTCAACTACCGCCCGGGAGTTTCAGATGCCCGGCAGTTCTGCGACTGCGACAGTGAAATCGTGACTTGCAAGCAGGGTGACGTGGCGTACGATTTGTCCTTGGACATCATTGAGAATCCCGGCGGTGCGTGCCGTGTCATGCTCAGCAGCCAGTCGGTTTACTACGGCAAGTCGGAGATCGACCACATTAAGCGCATGTACCTGGAGCTGGTTAAGCACATGTCTCAAAACCCAGCAACCCGGTTGAACGCTGCGAGCATTTACAACGTGAACGATATCAACACATCAATCAAGCTCGGGCGAGGTAAGTTTGACCAAGCAATGACTGTTCTTGTTCTTAACCCCTCATCAAATGTCAGCAATCTCATTCTAACTCTGCTCTCTTCCTTTTCAAAATTACAGGACCTTATCAAAAGCCGCAGTGGCCAGCCACTCTTGTCCATCGCATCGACGAAATGGCCGAGCGCTATAGTGACAAGATCGCCGTCAACGATGGACAGGGAAACCGCCTCACATACCGACAACTCTCGCGAAGGATCGGGTCCATCAGCAACGCCTTGCTCAAACATGGCTCCCGCCCCGTTGGCACCGACAGTAAAGTCGCCGTTCTCCTCGATCCCAGCTCGGACTGGGTCTGTTCCCTCATGGCCATTCTTCGGCTAGGAGCGGCATATATACCACTTGAAATCACTAACGGGTGGGATAGGCTGTCGTCCGTGGTCCGAGACTGCAGGCCGGATCTCGTGCTCGTTAATAACCGCACCCAACCTGAGGCGAGGAACCTACAGCACAGCATCGCGGAGGATCAGCTCGTCAACGTGGAGGCCCTCGCCACGGCCGTGAACCAAGAGACGTGCCCCATAGCTGCACGATCGGACCTGGTTACCGCCCTCATGTACACAAGCGGCTCGACGGGCGTGCCCAAGGGCATTCTCATGAAGCACGGATCCTTCCGCAACACGGTCGAGATTATGAGCCAGATGGTGGACTTTCGTGAAGGACAAGAAGTTTCCCTTCACCAAAGCTCCTACAGCTTTGACATGTCGATCGCCCAGATATTCCTGGGTTTGGCCAACGGAGGAGCCGTTCACGTGGTCCCGAGGGAGCTTCGCGGCGACCCTGAAGCCATCTCCTCCATCATTGCCAAAGAAGGCGTCACCTTCACGACCGCCACTCCATCCGAGGCCATCAGCTGGATCAAGTACGGAGACGCCGCGGCGCTCGCCAGGTCGAGCTGAAGGAAGATGCTGAGCGGGGGCGAGCCGGTCAGGGAGAGCCTGACCAAGTGCTTCCGCAGGGTGGACAAGGCCGACCTGGAGCTCCTCGACTGCTACAGCCCCACTGAGATTACCTTCTGCTGCTGCACCAGGGTAGTGGACTACCGCGACGATACGAAGCCGGCGACAGACTCGGGAGGTTTTGAGATCTGGCCCAACAAGGCCGTGTACATCCTCGATGCCGACCGCAAGATTGTGCCCGCCGGTGTGCTCGGTGAGATCGCCATCAGCGGCGCGGGCGTCGTCGCCGGGTATACCAACAAGGAGCAGAACCTTGCTTCGTTCAAGCCAGACACCTGGGCTTCTCCCGAATTTGTACAGCACGGCTGGAACCGTCTGCATCTTACTGGAGACACTGGCAAGATCGACCCGAGCGACGGCACGCTTCTCCTCAGGGGTAGAATCGCGGGAGATACGCAGATCAAACTCCGAGGCATGCGCATTGATGTCCGCGAGGTGGAGACTGCCATCATGCAAGTCGCCGAGTGCATCATTTCCGATGTGGTCGTATCGGCTCACAACAACAAGACCACAAGCGCGAGGTCCTTGATTGCATTCGCGATTGCGGCTAGTCCCACAGCCTCTCTGGAGTTTAGTCGTGTTCTGCACCAGATTCCTCTGCCTCAATACATGCGTCCAGCGGCAATAATACCACTGGCCAAGTTCCCAACGAATGCTTCAGGCAGGCAAAGTCGACAGGATAGCGCTGGCAGAGATGCCGCTACCCCAGTCGCAAGAGAATGAGATCCAATCGGCCAATGGCGACACTGTCCTCAATGACCTTGAGTCGAAGCTGTTAGAGCTCTGGACTCGGGTCATATCACCCGAGGTCATCTCACATTATAACATCATCAAGACGTCAAACTTCTTCCACGTTGGTGGCAGCTCAGTCCTGCTAGTTCAGCTGAGCAAGGCAATAGAGAGCTCGTTCGGGGTCAAGCCCGCTTTGCTCCAGCTGTTCGAGGCGAGCACCCTCGCGGGCATGGCGGCTGTCATCATCGCATCTTCCTCCTCGGTTTCGCCCCAGAACCTAACAGAGCAGCAATCAAGATCGGAGACAGAGACAGACTGGGAAATGGAGACCAAGATCTCCTCTGACCTGCTCAACGTGCGCGGCGAGCAAGACCACTTCGGAATGCCAACCGTCATTGTGCTCACTGGAGCCACGGGCTTCCTTGGGAGGTCTATCCTGACGCGGCTGATCGAGGACGACATTGTGAGCAAAGTCCACTGCCACGCTGTGCGTGGACTCGCCAATGACGAGATCTTCCGCACTCCCAAGGTTGTTGTGCACAGGGGAGATCTGGCAGCTCCCAACTTTGGACTGTCACCGGAAACGCTCTCCAGGATCTTTGCCGAGACGCACACCGTGATCCACAACGGCGCCGACGTGTCATTCATGAAGTCGTACGCTACGCTCAAGCCGGTAAACTTTGAGAGCACCAAGGAGCTCGTGCGCCTGAGCCTGCCGCACCGGGTCTCCTTCCACTACACATCGTCCGCGAGCATCGTGCAGCTCACGCAGAGCGAGTCTTGGGGCTCGGAGTCCGTCAAGGACTACCCGCCGGTTAGGGCCAGAAACGCCACCGGGTACATGGCCACCAAGTGGGCCAGCGAGCGCTATCTCGAAAAGGTCAGCGACCGGTGCGACCTGCCCATCTGGATCCACCGGCCGTCCTCCGTCAAGGGGGTCGGCCAGCCCGCCGGCGACCTCATCTCGAACCTGATGCACTATTCGCGCGAGATCAGGGCCATCCCCGAGGTGACCTCCTGGAACGGGTAGCTGGACTTTGTCACGGTGGAGAGGGCGTCCATGGAGATCGTCGACGAGGTTTACAAGGACGACTCATGGCCCGGCAGGGTTGCGTGCTTTTACCAGAGCGGCGAGGAGATCGTCCCACTGGCGGATCTCAAGGCCACGCTGGAGCGCGAGGTCGGCTGCGGGGTTGAGGTCTTGGGAATGGAGGATTGGGTGGCACGGGCACAGTCAAAAGGGCATGAGCTTGCTGCTGGGTGAATACCTGTGCGCATCGGCAAACGCCCCCGTCACGTTGACAATGTTGCAAAAGGGGGAGGCTTGGCTTTGATTTTTTCTGGAAAGTTTGACTAATACATCGTTCAGCTTGCTTTTCCGATCAAATGGGCGAGTGTAGCCCGGTAGTTCTGGACGTGGGGGTCAGATACCATCTGCCGTCCCAAGAAATCCTGTCACGGCCACTAGAAGCTTGACTAGCAGGGGAACCGATACTAACAAAGATATCCCGGCCCCTGTTGTCGATCGTAGATCTGGCTTACCTAGTTCAACTGCTTTGAGGCTCTACATATGCGGGCCATCGGTGAACTTGACCGCCCACGGATGTGTTTGGGAAGTCGTTTGGAAGACCGGCGTTTAGCGATTCCTGGAGGCGATATAACTACAGCCTTTTGGTTTTCGAAGATCGACGTACGGTATTATCGATTTTTGGGGCCTTTTTTGGGGTTTCCGGATAGCGCGTGCCTTCGTTACCCATTCCGAAAAATACTAGTTTATTCCGCGGGTTTTTTGTAACTTTTTCCTTGGTGGATTACGCATTTGTGGCCCCGATACGGATTACCTCTTGAAGCCCTGGACGGAATTGTATAAACTGGGGTTTGTTTATCTTGTATGGAGGTATCGGTATATCGCTGTACTAGTTAGCCGTATATAGGGGTGAAGTAACCCTTGACTGCTCCGTTGACTTTGAGGTTATCTAGAAAAGCAGGTAATAAAATGAATACACATACACACACTGACTAACTCAAAGTTTGCCTTCCGGACCTAAAGCTCCAAGGACTCCAAACCCAATATTTATTCAGCGCTGTACTGGTCTACAGGTTCCGACCTCATCCGGTATGCAATTCCGGCGTACCAAGTATGCAGAACGTTCTCCTTTGAATCTCAGTGTTGGTTCTTTGTGCCGTAGTTCCCTAATGGAGTAGAGGATTCCATTTGCCTGAGCATCCAACCAATACTGATCAATAACAGCAGGGAAAGAGTTGCTCCCCCTGATCATTAAGACTACCTATGCTTGAACCTATGAATCTTTGAATTAATCGCGGAGTGGTCGTGATAAGGTTGATTTGATTTATAAGAACCTTAAGTCGGAATCGCCCGCCGCTATCAGTAGGTAGGTTTCCGCCATTTCTCCTGGCAGTATCCGGAACACGTGGCCCATGCACCTCAAGGAGTTGTTGCAGTAGCTGCAGGGAATATTCACAAGCTAGTACAACGGGTATTATGGATGTGATTCCGCCTAATCGTCTGAATGTCTGTTCTGTTCTAGGTCTGGTGTTTCGCACTAGTAAGCCTAGGCGGAAAAGAGGCGTGAAAACTTTTTAACCCTATTACGTATATATTCGCCTAAAACTGCAAAATCTCCGGAAGTGTCATAAAACGGTGCCCAATGCAACAGGAGCTGCTGGTCATGATAAATCAGATAGATGCCGTACATGAGAAGTATTCATTCATCCGATTTGTACTTGGGTGGGACTTTACCGTGGCGGATCACGGGGTTGAGGAGGGACTCGGAAGAGAGAATTGGAACTTTTCACGCCAAGAAGTGATGGAGAGGTTCGGTACGGTGGTGTCGATGGCGAGATTTGCCCCTGACATTTGATTACTTGGCACGTACTATGGTGGTAACGGTAAAGATAGTAACCCCCATATAGATTGACGGAACAGGGTCTGTGAGACACACTACAGATACGTAGGTATTTCGAGAATTGTACGACATTCATCCAAAGTGCCACGGGGTCTAGGTCAAAGTTCGAAGGGTAAACACGCGGCGCCAGGCTTACGAATTTCAGGGCAGCCATCATAGTAGAAGGTTCAGGTCTTTGCAAAGTCTCTCAGCTATCGTCCCATGAAAAAGCCAAATCCAATATCAGATGAAAAACTTCCAGTAGAAACGGCAAATGCCTTCGGACTATGCTTGACATACACGTGAATATGCATATTATCCTAGATCAACGAACGCCCTAGTCTAGTTATATCTTTGGCTGGAGCACCTCCCAAGTTTAATCCAAAAAAAGCCCTTCTAGTATGGTGCTTTAGTACGGCAGCAGTCAGGTGTGAAGAGTAAGGTAGGTTTGTTACAGCTTGTCAGGCATTTTTGACGATTTGTTGGCTTTATAGAAAGCTAAATTTAAAGTTGGGCAAAGCGTGGCAGAGACACCAGCACCGACGACAATATCATGCGATACAAGGGGGCATTAAACTTTAGGAGCTGTCTTAATACTCTTCATATAGATAATAACACGCGTCGGGAGATATTCTGAAATGAACCTACAAAAAGCTTCAGACAGCAAAAGTAGGTTTATATATCGAACTTGCTGCTTGGCCAAACCTGTTCGCAAGTATACTGTTACCGTTGCTTCTTTTTCTGAAATATCCACTAGCCACGCCTCATATACCGTTGCAATTCACGGGTTCAACCCACGACGAAGTGCGTGTGACCGGTGCAGAGGCCATAAACTTCGCTGCATCAGGCTCGATCCAGGTCCAAACAACGCAGGTGTCCTGCTGCCGCGTAAACGCTGCGTAAAGGCTGGAGCTGAGTGTGTATGTACCGCTCATCTCGGTGTCAAGCCCTCAGGAGAAGGCCATCACCCGGGCCACCGCGGATCAAAGTTCCCCGGCAATCCGGAGCCGTTTCAACAGCCCACACCGGTCAGTGAATCGACTCTGGGCATATCCTTCGAGCAGCCGTCGCCTCACCGCCAGACTCAGAGATGGGGCAACGGCAGCGACCACCACAAGCCAGAGGACAAGGAGCAGCTGCCGCCTTGGCACATGTTTGCGACTCCGAGGTTTTCGAAATCACAGATGGGGTTTCCAAAGCTATCACACCACGAAGACGTGCCAGGCGATCGCACTGCGGATAGTTTGGAGGTCGGCTCCGAGACTACGCTCGCGACACTTCCTGGTAGTGCAAGAACACCACAGAAGACGAACCGCTCCCCTCCCGACACCTCCACGACCTTCAGCCCAGTAGACAAGGTATTTAACCTGGATGACCGAGGCGCTTGCTCACTTTACGGCTCGGTGCTGCACGAAAACGCGGGGGCTGCTACTGCTACGGCCACCAACACGACCACCTCGACACAGACGCATCACATGTTGCAATACTCGCAGGTCGCGCCGCTTAGGCCTTTTGACTACTTCAACGTGGCAACGAGCATCCCTCTGACCGGCGGCGGCGCAGGAAACCAAAGCCTACGCGACCAACATATACCGCAACAGCAACAGCAACAACAACATCATCATCAACAACACAGCGAATCCGTAAGGCGCCGTTCCTCGGCTGCAGCTCAGGAAAACTGCCTGCAACTTCTTTCGCAGCTCAGCTCCAAGTTTCTAGTGGACTTTGGCAAATCCAATGCTTGCGACTGGTCCACGATAGCAAGCAATAACAACCACGAGCATTTGAGCAATACAATCAGCAAGCTTTTCGACGGCCTACAAACATTCCTAGAAACCATTGAGCGCCTGCGGCCGACGTCGCACCTCGAAAACTGCTCCTCGGGCTCCGAATGCTCATACTCCAACATTCGCGACGAACCCGAGTTTATCGGTTCGAACGGCGACAGCCAAGTGCAGATGAACCCGGGCACCGCCGCGGTCGATGACAGGGGCCCATCCACGGAAAACACAATGTACCGCCGCCATCGAGGCAGCCCGACGGAAGGAGCGACGCCTTGGCCGCTCGACATGCCCACGACGCTGACGATACTCACCTGCTACACGTGGCTCCTCAAGGGATACGAAGGTGGTGCTGTCCGACATATACGAGATGCTGGTATCGCACGACCGCTCACAAGGGCCTGCAATCGCTGCCGACCATCATCCAGGGGGCCAGGGTCGGCAGTTTCTAGCTCGAGGACCACCCGGACATGCAGATTGAGATGGTGATCCATATCGGCTGGCAACTGCTGCTGCGGATCGAAGGGGGTGCTGGGGGTCCAGATCGTCTCCGAGCAGGGGAAAGGAGGCCAGGGCGGCGACGAGCGACGGATGCTAGACCCCAAGGCTGCCGCTGCCGTGCTGGAGAGCTGGCTCATAAAGCCTTGCGGCAGGGCAGACGGCAGCAGGGGCGGCAGCGACGGCGGTGGAGCGGGCGAGGACTCGGGTCGTTCGAGCGGGTGCAGAAAGATCGAAGTTGCACGCATCACCGCAAACATTAGAGACTATCTTAGAAGTTGTTGGAGAGATTAAGTGGAGAAACCATCGAGCTGAAATACATTGCTTTCTGTTCCAGCCCGAACCTGACACAATCGAATCCAATACGTAGTAATTGCCTAATTAACAGGAACTTTTGTCAATCATCGTTGCGAGGGCACCAGGGCCGCCTATGTGGGACATTGGGGCAGGGTTTCAGCTTGGCTGGAGAGCCATGTCTTTTCTGAGCTACATAAGCTACATAGTACTTAAGTATATGATCGACGCAAGAAGAACAAGAAAAGGCAAAAGAGTGGTAGGTTCGGCGTCGGAGTTGGTGACCAAAGGATCGATACGGAAACTGAGAAAACCCGCCATCACGGGCCAGGGCCTATCCATCTTTGCACTGCAGATCGCCTATGGGCCCTCATTGAGCTCCACGCTGGATTCCGT